>JANHFT010002822.1:173660-184335 GCA_032467955.1 Pseudoxenodon macrops | reverse complement strand
AGACCACAGAAAAACCCAGGATTAAAACTATCCACATTAACACAACATGTTGCTTATGATGCAGAGTACTTGCAATGAAGTTTAAACCAACTTTTACTTCTGCATACAGAGATCTACATTATTTTCCCTACCAAACATTCAGAGTTATTCCGACATTAGTCATGGCAAATACGAATATGTACAATACGTTTATAAAATGCTTTTTAAAGTTAAAATATCTAGCTACGTGCATAAAAGGTTTTACCTATCAAGCAATACATTTTTAAAGACATTCTTTGCTGATCAGCAGAGACCGAGTCTCCTCTTCCCATCTTGGACTTCTGAAACAACGAAAGTCTCTAGATAGTCATGAGAGAGCTTAAGTTCAGAAAGAGCATAGAGAAACCGAAATATTTCTCCCCATGCTGTAGAACAAAGGATTATACCACCTTCTTCCAGCTGTTGTCAAGACCAAGGGCAATTCTAACATTCATCAATTCTTGAGGTATCATTTAAATTCGTAGAAGAATTAGGTTCTCAAGTCTCACTCGGTCTTGTTGATGTCTTACAATTAGACATCTATTTAAAAAAGTGTCTTATCTACAGGTCGCTTGAAGTGCAACTGAACTCCTACCACTTACCGTTAACCACAGCTAGCTGTTTTGTTTTAATTCAAAGGATCGGGTTGAAAACACCTAAGCGAAAGCTACACGCCCTCTTTACTATGAATGTTTACCCCTGGTGATGATGGCTGCCTAGATTACAAGTGCCTCAGAGTTTCACCATTGCTTCTCCTTTGGAAAATGTCAAAGAGAAATCTTTTGCTGTTTGGCGAAGCCTTTTGTTTCTCCAAAAATAAATACAGGAAACAGGCCTAGGTGTGTCCTTGATCTTTTAAGGTTGAAGATATTGTGCAGATTTGCAAAGGGCTCTGCAGCTCCCTGCCTCCACTGCAGCTAGACAACAAAACACAGGAAGCTCTGGCCCAGAAGGCGAGATTCAACCTGGAGCCTGACTCCCAATTCAGCTCCAGCAACTTCAGAAGCTCCCAACTTTTGACTACAAAACCAAGCCACACTTACAAAAAAAAAATATCTTACATTTCCCCCCATAGCTTCCCTTCTTTTACAGTGGGAGAAGTTACTAGCAATTATAACCATATGGAAACAGGTTTCAGGCAATGTAGTGCCTCAGTATTCATCCATGAATACGGTATTTGGTGCAGTGAGTACCAAAAATGATGAGTGCCAAGCAAATTTGTCACATAAGGAATAATATAGTGAGTTCACAAAGCAGTCGACATCGACAACTTCTAGCTTGTGCGTTGAGTACCAAACAAACGATGAGAACCGGGACAAAATTTTCACATCAAAATGCAGTGAGTACCAAGTGTGATGAGTACCACAGTTGGGTACCAAGGCACCACTGTACGAGTGAATACTCTGTTTTCAAGTAGCCTTTAAACTGCGGATCTAGTCATACTCGAGATTTTTGAGCACTCAGTGGAACTCCAGATCTTGGCTCAGAAATAGATGACAGTGGCATCTACTCGTAGGGTAGCAATCCATAGGATATTTTCCAGCTAATTGTGTCTCTCTTGGAAGCCCCCAAGCATTGCTGTCACAGATACAGTGCCAAAAATCACAGCTTTTGGCAAGTTCCTTTCATATCCTATCACAAGACATTGTGATAAAGCAAAGTTATTCCTTGGCTCAAAACAATGACATTCCTCCGCTACAACCATTTTCATACATGGATTATTCAGGAAAGGAGGTATTCATTCCTTGCATATTCAAAGCCCCCAAATTCCTGGCCTCTCAAACCTCTTTGGAAAGAGGACCCTTCTTTTGGATAAATACTGAATTTACCATAAGTAGCCTAATTCAAAAAACGGTAGATAAAATACAAGATTTAAATATTCAGATTTAAATATTTAAAAATAGTGGATTTCTTTATCTGAAACAGAGAATGTAGAAAGTGTAAAAGCATAAGTAATAACTTTCTGGAACGGTATCTCCATATATTGGGCCATGAGGATCTAAATATGTTTTGTTTTAAATTACTGGCACTTTTAAAATATTTTAAAACGTCACGCAAAGCTCTGCTAAAGTGCTTCAGATAAATATTTCATAATTTGGTAGCCTGTCCCATGAGAGCTGCCCTTTGTGGCCGATTACAGCGACAACTCAAAAATTCAAGTTGAAGTCTATCATCTCTACAAAGGGTCAGAGGAAGGGGGAAAAAATGTAATCATTCTAGCAGCTAAAACAAGACTGCAAAATACTTCCAAGGCAAGTTATCACATGCACTAAAGCTGAAAAGGCGCAATCAGTAGGTTCTGGGAAAAATACTGAATTCATATTAAAAAAGACTGCCTTTTTAAAAACAAATAACTGCCACTTATCAGGTTGAAGATTGCATTTTCTAATTGGGGAGGAAGGGAAGATTTTGCAACACAGACACTATTTGGATTAAGCATTAAACTGGTGCATATGCAATAAATCGCATAGCTTTTAAGGATTAAATGTTTATTAGACACATGTACCAGTTTTAGAGATTAACACTTAAGACTTTTAATGCTAAAAAACATATTTAGGGGACAAGTTTGTATCTTGGCAACAACCCCTTGGCAACAGCCCCTAAGAGACACACAGCTGCCTCTTGGCCTAGAAACTAAGAGACTCTGAATTTAGACTTGAAAGCCAGATGGGCGAATCACTCTCTTTCACGCCAACTCAACTCACAGGGTTGTTGTGAGGAAAATAAGAGGCAGGAGTATTATGCCTGTTTATATGTGAAAATGGGAGATTTCCATAAAATAATAATATTGCTGCTGCAATATTTAAGCCCTCACATGCTTCCAAGCTCCTTAGAAGTGAATCTAAAGGACTTCACGGATCTTTACAATCTCTCTGAACGAAGGTACTTTTAAACCTTTTTCTAAAGACTGATCTGGTCATTAGAAACGAAATCACAGGATATTGTGAAGGGCAAAAACTTCCCTTGTGGCCTGGCCTTGAACGAGCTTGCTGATCAGGCAGAAACTGAGCCATTCCCTCAAGCTGCAATGGAAGACAAAGAGGAAAAGGGGTATTGTATTATAAAGGGAAGGGATTGGCTAAGCAACAGAACGGGAAACAGGAAAACCTAATGTGTCTGTTAGAGACAGAGCAAGAACATAGAAGATAGAATCAAAGGGCTGGCAGGGACCTGGAAGGTCTTCTAGTCCAGCCACGCCCCTGCTCAAGGCAGGAGACCTTATACCATCCTGGTCAAATGCTTGCCCAGTCTTATTTTTGAAAATCTCTCCAACTCTGGGAGGCAAGCTATTCCACTGATTAATTGTTCTTACTGTCACAAAACTTTCTCCATACTTTTAGGTTGGATCTGGAGATAATATTTTAAACATCTGAAGCTTCCAAACTCTGGTTTTGTTTTGAAGCTGTGTTTGCTGAAGCTTAGGAACCCTAAATATTAAATCAAGCTGACACCTTGAGGGTCTCCAGTGCTTGTTTTCTAGCCCCTGCAAATGCTCCCCACCTCCATAGAGGGAAAGAATACCTTGGACAAATCCATCTGATCCAACACAGATTTCCTCATGAAAAGTTCCTTAAGTGGCTGTTTTATGAAATATAACCCAGGCAGAAAAAGTAATTGAGGTAGGCCTCAAATTATGACTGAATTATAGCCATAAGTCGTTAGGGTTGTAACTCAAGGCACCCACGTGACCAGAAGTAAATTTCTTTTGCCCTTTTTCATGGTGGTTGTTAAGGGAGTACTGTGGTCATTAAGTGAATGCTGCAGTCATTGAGTGAAGACTGGCATTGTTGAGGGAATCCATTCATCGGAATGGGTGTTATTTGCCATAAACTGCAAGTCATGGTCACATTATCACGGAATGCTTTGCTGGTCCATAAAGCTCAGGGCTCTCCAAAATTGGGAACTTTAAGACTTGTGGACTTCAACTCCCAGAATTCCCCAGCCAGCCAAGTCTTAAAGTTTCCAAATTTGGAGACCCCTGGTAAAGCTGATCTACCCAGCAAGTGTTCACGTGATCCGTGCAACCATTTGCAACAATGAAGGTTGCATTTACAGACCATAAACCACCCTTTTTTGTGATTGTCATAATGTCAGTTGTAAAGCAATTGGTCGTTCAGCAAGGGTTTCCTGTATGAAGTCCTTGGTTTATGGCTGTGTTTGAAACCAGCATCATAAGTTGAGGCACCCGCATGACCAGACCTGATTTTGTAATAGTTTTTACACCTGTTAAACCAGGGTGGATTTGATTTAAATCATGATTTAAATCACTAGTAAAAAGACTTGATTTAAATCAACTCGATTTAAATCATTTTTTAAAGAACAACTTGTCATCTCTTTCCCGCAGCGGCTCCTCCTCTGACCCGCTGTTGACTCAAAGACAGTCCCATTCACTTTAATGGGACGGCAGTGACACAACAAGGTGAGGGATGTGGCGGGCAGATGAGTGGATGCCCGCTAAAAGTGCTGCCCGCTAAAAGTGCTGCCATGATGGATCTGAAATGACCGGTGCTCTTTAATATTATATTAAAAGCTGCTTAGAAGGTTTCACTTTCATTTTTACTGCTTCCCCTTCCTCCTCATACTTAAGAGTCTGGTGGTACAAATGCATTTCTCTTCAAACAATCATAAGAGTTTGCAGTGTACATAGATTTGCAAAACAATGAGATAAAGGAATATTCCTGAACTTTGTTTTATGATTTATCTCACGGTTACTGTGAAATTGTGTGACTGCATCAATGCAGTGCATGTTATCTCAGCTTGCAAGAGGTCGGATTCGTTGAATGGGTTTACCAAAAATGTAAATATTGCAAAATATACAGCCTCATGCTACATAACTAAGCTCCATTTCATGCTGAATAAACTAAATTATCCAAAAGCATTTTATTAAAATAAATTTGATAAAAAATTTAAAAAAATCTGATTTAAATTTTAAAAATCCGGGGTTTTTAATTATGTTTTTAAAATAATTTTTTATCCACCCTATGTTAAACACATCACAAGGCTCCAAGTCCAAGTCAAACCAACAAAACAAAACCAGCAAAAAAGCACCAATTGCAGTCAGATGACTGTGGGAGGCTGCAAACAGTCATAAATATTAAGCCGGCTGCCAAGTGCTCAAAGTGCAGTCATGTGACCTCAGGGGGGGCGGAGGCATGACATTTTGTGGCGGCCCGACGTGCCCTTATGGGCTGTAAAGCACCCTTTCCAAGGCCGTCCTAACTCCAAATTGAATTCCCACTCCTGTACTACCATGAATGGAGCACCTTGACTGGGAGGGGCACCCTAGCTTGCCTCTTCCCGCGATTCCTCCCCTCGCAACTGTTTTAGAAACTCTCCCCCTCCAATGACATTTATATATTGCTTTGGAACATCATATTCAAAAGCCTCTCAGTGGTTAACAGCATGCTATAAAATAATCAACAACACAATCAAATATCCATGGTACAAAGTAAAGATTAAACTAAATGGCAACAGGAAATGGCTGCCCCAAGGCAAACAACAGCTCTCTTCTTCCTCTGCCTGAAGGTTTGCTACTTTTGCGTCAATCTCAGCCATTTTCCCAATCAAGGGAGACACCCTCAAAATGTCTTCTCTCTCCCAGGTAACTAAAAGTCACGGTAAATGAAAAGACACATTTAATTTAAAATTTTAGGAGGGAATGTGAATGTAGCATGGGTTTAGAGAGAAATCAGATTTTAATTTAATTTTAAAGATGAATAGACACAGATTTTTTTACGCCTCCTTGCCAGGTTTTTTTCTTTTGGGTGGGGGATACTTCCACATATAACTTGTTCAGAATTCTAAATGTGCCTATGGTGCTAAAACAGTTTAATCTAAAAACAGAAGAAATAACCAAAGAGAAAAGTTAAAAGCAAATCTAAAAACAAAAACTTTATATAGCGTATTTTTAGGAGTATAAGACGCATCTTTCCCCCCCCCCTAACAGAGGGTGGAAATGTGGGTGTGTCTTATACACTGAATACAGCAATTTTGGCTTCCTGAAGTCCCGCCCCTGAATCGCAGGGGGTTTGGGAGGCTTGCAGAGTGTTTCTGTGGGCTGGGTGAAGGCAGAAATGCTACCGTTTTTGCAAAAACCGGGCCGTTTTTCACCCGTTTTTGCAAAAAAAAAACAGGGTGCACAGAGGGTTTGGGAGGCCTGCAGTGTGTTCCTGGAGCCAAGGAAGACCAAAAACTTTTTTTTTCTTATTTACCTCTTTGAAATCTTGGTGCGTCTTATACACCAGTGCGTCTTATAGTCCGAAAAATACAGCATATATGAAAAGCAATAAATAACAAATACAATTAAAATAGTTGCCAACCCTTGGTTAATATTAACCAAATTCCTCTATTTAATATTACATTCGTTGTTAAAATAGATGGAATGAATTTGCTGCAACAGATATAATACTAAATGAAGGAAATAAGAAATTATGCAGAAATTGAAAAGTGTTTAATGCACTCCCTTTCTTCTTTAAGAGTGTAATCAACACTATTTAGCTTAAAGACTGACACTGAAACAATTATTTTTATCTGATTAGAAACAAATTATGATTTATTTTGCTAAAGTTATGGCCTTTCAGATTTACGTTTTAGCAAGCAAAAACAAGATATACCGCGTTTCCCTGAAAATAAGACAGACTCTTATTTTCTTTTGACTCCCAAAATAAGCACTTGGCCTTATTTTCAGGGAGGTCTTATTATTTTTGAGGTGCAGGAGGCGGCAAGAGTGGTCACCTCATGGCTGCTGCTATGTTTTGGGGAGGGCTTATTTTCAAGGGATGGCTTATTTCAGCGCATGCGCTCAAAAGCCTGATTGGGCTTATTATCTGGGGAGGTCTTATTTTCAGGGAAACAGGATAACATGCCCACATTTTCTTTCCTTTGGTTCAAATGTGCCTGATTCTCAGAGACCGACTGGATAAACCTCTGTCGTTTTTCTTGGCAATATTTTTTTAAAAGGCGCAGGTTTGAGATTGCCTCTTTCCTAGGGCTGAGAGAAAGTGACCGACCCAAGATCACCTAGCTCAGGGGTGTCAAACTCAAGGCCTGCAGGCCAAATCCAGCTCACGATGTGGTCAGATCCAGCCCCACGGGGCCATCATGGTCTACCCAATGCGAAGAGGAAACATGTCAACAGTTTGGGGAGTGGCATCAAGATGGCCATACCCAACCAGTTGGCCATGCCCACTCAGTCATTCTCCCCCCCTCGAAGTCAACCACAGTCCTGATTCAGCCCTTAATGAAATTGAGTTTGACACCCCTGACCTAGTTGGTTTTGTGCCTAAGATGCAACTAGAATTCACAGTCTCCTGGTTTCTAGTCTGAATGTTTTAACCACCATGTTTTAACCACTACACCAAACTATCTCTTGCTCACAATTTACTGGGTTAGGAATTCAAAGGATAAGAAAATGCTTGTTTATATTTCAAACTCAGCCATCGCTGAAGATGAATCATGGTTAAAACATGACAAGGAGAAATTTTATTGATATAAACAGCAACATGACTCAGGAATTCTCCCAAACTTAGCTGGAGATAATAAGGAATCTTGCCACGAGTCTGCACTCAACAGATTTTGCCAGAGTTAGATATTTTATCTACGGCTGGAGGACAAAAATCTACCCTTGTATTCTTCATATTGTTGACTCATTGCCACATTATTGGATGAGAAAATAAGGTTGAACAGACACATATCAGGGTTCTTTCTCTTTAAATAAGTAACTTAGTCTATATAGCAAAGTAAATTACTTGTACTGGTCTAGGAATCAAAAAGGATGTTCCTGCAGGTGAAACAGAAAATTGTGGGCATTGTTTTAACTTTTTGGAAAATGTTACCACTACTTCTTAAATGCTTGTTTTATGGATTCCTTTTTAAATTTAATGCAAACTAAAGGTCGTCCACAAGAGACTGTAGTGGGTATATAAAATATGTGCGAAACATTTGACATGTTTCTTTAACACTGGGAGCTGAAGCAGTACAATAGCATTTACAACTAAAAAAAATTTTTTGTGTTAAATCTACATGCTGCAGCCTTTAGAAAGAGCTTTCAAGAACCCTATGAATTCCAGCATTATCTCAGCAATTCCTAAAGCAGCGTGTATTATCCATGCATTGTAGTTGGAGGCTAACAGGAGTGTGCAACTTGTCTAAGACCATTTACTGATTTCATAGCTAAAGTGACATTTGAATCAGGTATTTCCTGATTCACAACTTAATCTTTTGGTCACCGAAGTAATGCTCCTATCTTCTGAACTCTAGGCTGCCTATAATTTAAAATTCATATTGGGCCAATAATAACTTTATTAAGTTAAAGTTTTCAGGCCACTTGTCACTTTTCAGTTTATCAACCAGAATTATTTTAAAATTCATACAAACAAGGGAAGAAGCCCTGCTAATTTTGAGGCAATGTATAGCAGGTTACTGTCTATACACCCTAAAAACCAAGTCCTTTGAAGTACAGAAATGGTGTTAAGTTGCATCAAAATTCCTTCAGAGGTTTCCTAGGAATAAGAAACAAGTACAGTACACCATTGTTAGCCCCTAGATAAAAAAATACAAAGTTTAGTCCTATGTGAGATACAAGTATTTCTTGAAAAAGGAAAGGCTAAAAAGGAAAAAATTGATTAGGTAGCCTTTAACAAAACTGGAGGTATTTCCTACTGGAATTGATCTGCAAACTATTTTACATAATTTTAGAATAAAGCTGTATCAAAATTTAGCTACTCACTTCAAATCACCTTTCTTTATATTAAAAAAAGCAATGTTTCCTACAAATTTTAGCAAGTCATTTTGAGTTATTTTCTTCAAATTCTGCATGTATCTTCAATAGACATTGTATGAACGGTGTAAGAGTAATACAAAGATGTAAGAATTTTGGAATGGGTAAAAAAGAAGTTAACTCTCCCACAAAAATTAATGGGGCATAATTGCTTCAATTTGAAGTCACTGCTTCTGCAGGCTATTCAAAACCATTCACATGAGTATGACACTAAAATTTACTATGAATGCTGGTACATTGCAATTAAAAAGCTCAGGATAAAAAAAATGACTTCACGTCCAAAATGAAGTCCATGGCAAGAATAAATTGTGAAACATGCGTCAACTATTTTAGTCTCCTCCCCCACAACCTTAAACTGAAAATCATATTACAATAAATTGGGTATTTTCATAATCTTACCTAATTTTTAAAAAATATCTTGGCATCGCTATTAAAATGATCTATAATGATGGATTTAAGCCATTCAGCTGCTTTTTCATCTGCTTTAAAATAAATCAGCATCCCTTAATCCTTTTCCAGTTTTGTTATTATGCTGTATCAATTTGAGAAGCCAATGTTTTGTTTCCCAATATCTTACTGGAAACCAATTCTAATATTTGAGTCTTAATTTTGCTTTTTCAAATCATTTCGTCTCCATAGTCACTGATAAAATAAAACCCTACCATATCATAACAAGATTGGCAGGTAGTCACAGCAGAACAGCTGTACATAAATCTTTCAGATGAACTATGATTGCAACAGACATTAAAGAATTTTCATGTATAATATCTAATAGAGACTCTTATGAACAGATAATTTGTTTTGTAATATCCTGTCTGAAACTAAAGGGCACGATGGGTGTTCGCCTGGACACAGCAGGCCTGGCAAGATGCTTTGTATAGTAACACCAGGAAGCTAAGAAGTCAACTGAGTGAGACTGACCCTCCATGTAACACAATTTCCCCAAATCAAACAAATCTGAATGTGTTTTCAAACAGTGTTTCTATGAATTTCCAACATTTATGCTATTAGTTTCATTCATTCCCCTACAAGTGCCTGAAAAAGGCAGTTTTAAATGGGAACTCTTCCACATACAAGTTATGTGGAAAAGCAAATAATACTTTTTCATGTAAATTTTTTCAACATATGTGGTGGGCCTATCAATATTTTATCTTCATTCAGATAGTATATAAAGATGAAGCAACTGAACAAAAGAAAAACCCGTATGAAAATTTAATTTTGCAATCATTTATTCAACAAAAAAATTAACAGATACCGGTATGTCATTTCCTTATGTGGTAAAAGTAAGTATACCCTCAGCTCTAATAGCTGGTATTGTCCTCATCAGAAGAAAGAACCTTGAAGTAGACATTTATTATTAACTCTCTACCAGTCTTTGTCATGGACAGGGAAGAATTTTTTTCATACTTTCCCAAGCATATTTTTTTGTGATGTGATATTTAAAGATTTTCTTGCAGGCACAGCCCATTCCAAATTTCTTCACAGCATCCTAATGGGAATTAGATCCAGGCTATGATTTGGCCACTCTACCAATTAAAATAATAAAATTGTCTCCCTCCTCTGCTGGACCTTAGATTGGGGGGGGGCTCAATATTCCAATTCAGGACACGTAGATTAGATGGATCAGTTTTACTTGAAGAAGGAACTTCTGCAGGTATCCAGGTGCCAAGCTGTTAAGGGCCGTGACAATAGCAGCCAGCATTTTCAATTGTAATTACAAGTCTTACTATCAACCAATGCTCACAGCCTACAAGACCAGGGTTATAAGATCATGGCAGGTTTCATTCTCGATAAACGAACTGTTATATTTTGTATTAATGAGGATGAGGCCAATCCAGTGACCGATTTGTGTTGGTGCTGCGGGGGGGGGGGGGGGGT
>JANHFT010002822.1:124122-143521 GCA_032467955.1 Pseudoxenodon macrops | reverse complement strand
AAGAGGTCTGCGATATATGTTTATATGGGTGTGTATGTCTGTACAATCACCTGCTCTCCACATATACATAACACACACATGTTCTCTACGTATACATAACACACACATGCTCTACATATATAGAACACACACATGCTCTACATATACAGAACACACATGCTCTCTACATGTACATAACACACCTCTCTACACACACACACACACACATATATATACATACACATATATATATATACACACACACTCAAAGATATGTATATATATATATATAAACACACACACACATACACACGTGTATATATATATATATATAACACATGCTCTCTGTATACATATGTGTTTGTACAGTATGTATGTATGCCGGCCACATGACCACAGAGAAGTCTTCAGACAGCGCTGGCTCTTCGGCTTTGAAATGGAGATGAGCCCTGCCCTCTAGAGTCGGGAACGACTAGCACATATGTGTGAGGGGAACCTTTACCTTTTTATGTGTGTATATAGTCCCCGACATACAACAGTTCACTTAGCGACCATTCAAAGTTACAACAGCACTGAAAAAAGTGACTTAGGACCGTTTTTCTCAGTTGTGACTTTTTCAGCATCCCCAGGATCATGTGATCAAAATTCAGATGCTTGGCAACTGGTTCATACTTATGACTGTTGCTGTGTCCCAAGGTCATGTGATTCCCCTTTTGCAACCTTCTGACAAAGTCAATGGGGAAGCCAGATTCCCTTAATAACCAGCTTGCTAACTTATCAACTGCAGTGATTCACAACCGTGGCAAGAAAGGTAGTAAAATAGGGCAAAACTCACTTAATAAGAGTCTGACTTGACAACAGAAATTTTGGGCTCAATTGTGGTTGAGGACTACCTGTAAAGGTTATATCACTGCTATGTGTATTGTTCACTACACTTGTATACTATTATATATAAAAAATTCGTTCGGGAGTATGCTTGAGTGGCAATAGATATTTTTATGTCTTCTGAATGGTTATGTGGAGAATTAGAGCATTTTGTCAGTAAAAGCAAGGTAGTACTTTTGTGCTGAATTTAAATAAATCCAAATGATGCCCCTCTGCCTGCAGATGAAGTTGGTGCTCTGGTGTTTGATATTGGCTCCTGCACAGTGCGAGCTGGCTATGCCGGAGAAGATTGCCCAAAGGTAAGGATGAAAGTGAAGTGGTAGATGAAGCCAGGGACCCTCATGACTTAGTAATCTACTAAAGCAAATCTCTATATGTGTTTTAGTTCCCAGAATTCCCTATTCCCTCCCATGTTGGCTGGGGAATTCTGGGAGTTGAGGTCCATACATCTTAAAATTAGTGCGGCTGACAAACACTGCTCTGTATAATGAACAATGGATTATGTGCTTATTTGTCATATCTGCTTGATTAATTTGACATGCTCTGGGTCTCATCAATTAAACAATGTCCCTGGTGGGTACGTATCGGTATATTATTAACTGATGGTTAATATTCTCCAGGATTTCTTTTAGATGATACGTTCTGTGTTTTACTGTTGTGTTTTGGAAACTGCCTACATTTGTAATGGATCGGGCAGCCTATAAATAATTATTAGAAATAATTATTCCCCAGGAAAGATTGCCTTTCACTTCTTCTCGTATCACTGTAGTTTTGCCCTCTTGAGATCATATCCCTACAAATTCTTCTCTTGGGTCTCAATCTTTATGTATACAATTCCTTAGGTAATAACCAATTTATTGCAGCAGCAGAAACATTTCCTAAAGGCCCTTGGTCAACTGCATCTTGATCTTTGATGGCAGGAGAAGGCTATGGAAATGAGGGGTCCTGCTGCACGATCAATCCTTTTCGTAACATCCAGGCTAGTTAAAATAATACACAACAGGCGGTCATTGTATAACCTTACATGTTTGTTCTCCATACTGTTTGTTGCAGGTGGACTTCCCTACTGCTATTGGGGTGGTCTTGGACCGAGATGACGGAAGCTCCATGATGGAGATCGACGGTGATAAAAGCAAGCAAGGAGGGCCGTCATACTACATAGACACAAATGCCTTGAGGGTTGCTAGGGAGAACATGGAAGCCATTTCACCTTTGAAAAATGGAATGAGTACGATGTTCTGCATTTCCTCCTCTTGATCTTAAATTCTGGTTGCTATTTTGTGGTAGCTTAGAATGTCTATTTCTGAAAAATAGATTTTGTCTTATTGGGGAGACAATATGTGCTGGTGGTGGCAGAAGTTGAAAACAACATGGGCTGTCTCAAACCAAGATTGCTAATAACACAGTACAGGTAGTCCTCAACTTACAAACAGTTCATTTAGTGACCATTCAAAGTTACAACAGCGCTGAATAAAGCGACATGACCGTTTTTCTCAGCTGCAACTTTTTCAGCATCCCCATGATCATGTGATCAAAATTCAGAGGATTGACAAATGGTTCACACTTATGACTTGCTGTGTCCCAAGGTCACGTGATCACTTTTTGTGACCAGCAAAGTCAGTGGGGAAGCTAGATTCCCTTAACAACCAGGTTACTAACTAACTCAGGGATTCACTTAACAACTGTGGTAAGAAATGTTGTAAAATGGGGCAAAACTCAACAAATGTCTCAACAGACATTTTGGGTCCAATTGTGGTCGTAAGTCGAGGACTACCTGTATCCTTGTATATTTTCTTTTTCTTCTTTCATTTATTCTATAGATTCTATAGTCTAATAGACTTAGCCCGAAATAAAGGTTTCTAAGGAAACTTTGTGATTTTTTTAAATGAATTGCTATAGAGAAGATGCAATTCTAATTAAATATCAGCACCCTGGAGAAAAACTCTTCTATAGTTCTGTGGTAATTCTCCTTGTTTAGGTAAAAGACTGATTCAATTCAGAGATAAGTGTTGAATCATGATTATCCAATCCTAACCTGGATAAAACTTAAATATCTTCTGAAAGCATAGTGTGACTTGTCTAATTATATTACCCCTCCAAATAAGAGATGCCAGTGAGATTTCACCAACATGGAAACTGGTAGACTAGGTTGAGGCATATTGAATACTTAAACTTTTCATACCTTGTTTGCTACTAGTTCTTAACTGTTGTTCAGATACTGGTTGAGGTCATATGTTGCATTAGTCATAACATGCTGTGTTTGATCCAGGTAATCCTCGCTTAACGACTGGTCGCTTAGGGACCAAAGTTGCAACAGACCTCCCCAGAGCTACTTAAGACTGAGTTCTGGAGTTCAGATGACTACCCCTAGCAGTCATGTGATTGCTAGCATTTATGGCCATTTGCAGTCCTGTGGTCATATGACTGATTTTTGGCTTTTTTTTTTTTGCTTGGTTTCTGGTATTTACTTCCAATTTCCAGCAAAACATGCCCATTGAAGAAAACGGGTTAACTTAATGACTACAGCAAAAAGGGTTTTCAAATCAGACATGGTCACATGGTGACTCACCTAATCTCAGTGACAGCAGTAATTCTGGGGTCCATTACGGACAGGAGTCGATGATTACATTCCTGTGATAGAGGAACTCATCCATCCCGGTATATTCATTGAGCCATTGTTAAAAGTGATCATGGCATAGTCAAAACAAACCTAATATGCTATTTTTTTTCATTCATTGTGGAATGATATATTTATAATCCAAAACTGTTACTAATTTTGCTCTCTTAGGTGGCTCATTTTTGAGGGCTCTTATTGTATATTGCCAGTCCTGAACCTTGTATTAATAACATGCATGCAACAAACGGTTCACATTCTACCGACAAAAGCAGCATTTGTTTTATGTTGTTACAGTTGAAGATTGGGATAGTTTCCAAGCCATCCTGGATCATACCTATAAAATGCACGTTAAATCTGAAGCATCATTGCATCCTGTTCTAATGTCTGAAGCACCAGTGAGTAAAAATTGGCTTTATTACTTTCAAGCAGCCCAACACGTTTCTTACCTAAATATCTGACTGTTTAGCTAGAATATTTGGTTTGTGCGCCTACATGAAATTACCTTTTCTAGAAGTCTTGAAAATGATTAGTAGGAAGTCTGGTTCAAGTTCAGCTCCATATGAGATTTGAGCAAGTAACGTAATGTTGAATTGCAGCTGGGATTAGCGAACTTCCCCTGATACAGAGAAGTAACATGATACTCTTTCAGACAGTCCCAATATTTTTATATTACGTATAACAGTTTGAAAAATCATCTCCAAATAATTAAATCATGTCACTTCTTCTACTTGTAATTCATTAACTATGCCAGGTATTTATTTATTTTTTAACTTTTAGAGCAGAGGTGTCAAACTCGGGGCCGGATGCATTGCGCTGGCTACGTCCACCCCTGGTTTAGCGAGGGGGGAAAAGTCGTGATATGTAACATGATGCCACAAGTTTGACACCCTTGTTTTACAGAAAATTGTATGTTTGAATATATATTTTTCTACATTCCCAAAAATGTAGAATTGATCTGTGTCTCTGTCCTTATAGTTATGAGATAGTCTTCATAGAAGTTTTGCAAATGATATTTAGAATCAAAAATCTGTGGCAATACATAATTTTTGAAACGGCTGTATATTCTGTGATTGAGAGACTAAAATTTAGGTTAATCTAATTCAGCCTCACAGATATTTATAAAGTTACCAGTTTGCAAGAAAGTGGTAGGAAAGAATAGAAAAATGTCATTCTTCTGCTTCTTGAGTCTGAATAATAATTTTGTATTTTGCTTATTTTCTCTGTGCTTTTCCAGTGGAACATTAGAGCAAAGCGGGAGAAACTGACGGAATTAATGTTTGAACATTACAATATCCCTGCATTCTTCCTATGCAAAACTGCAGTACTCACAGCGTATCCTACAAATGTTGATGAATAAGTGATAAGCATCATCACAAACAAAAATGTTGTTTTCAGGAATAAATTATATATATATTTAAAATAATTGTTTAACGAAGATCCTGTTGCTATGTTATTTCCCAAATAGGTACAAAAAATTGTGAAAACTCATGAATTATGTAGGGAGATCATATTTCATTTTCTTTTATATAAAAACTGGTTGCTTGTTACATATGTATATTTTGTTTTAAAAATCAGACTCTTCTAGGCTGGTGGCTTCCATTGATGGGGCTGTGCTAGTAGGAGATTACAAGCAGTCCTAGTATTTTAACCATTTGTTTACTGACCATTAGAAGTTACAATAGCACTGGAAAAAGTGACTTACGGCCATTTTTCACATTTATGATCGTTACAGCATCCCCATGGTCATGTGATAAAAATTTGGATGATTCAAAGTTACAACGGACCTCAAAAAAAGACTTATGACATAGATTTGGAATTTTGATACAACTCCCCCCCCCTTTACTGATGTTACCATATTTTGGATGCTCAACAACTGGCCCACATTTGTGCTTATTTGCAGCTTCCTGTGGTTGTGTGACCATGATTTATGACTTTGTTTTGGGGTGGGGGGTGAACGAGCATTTACTTCTGGCTTTCAGGAAAAAATACCCCCCTAACGAACAATGGGTTTGCTTAACCACCATGGCATTTGCCTAATGATAACCACACAAATGGTCATAAAACCAGGTGCGGTCATGTGATGACTTGCTTTTCAACCATCATGGCTTATTGTTGAAATTGCAGGCTAAATTATGATCGTATGCTAAGGACTACCTAATATCATTAGATAAAAATTCATGCAATATGCAAAAACCAAACAAATCATGATGAATATGCTGTTCCTGTGCCAAAATTCCATCGTCTTCCTTGACTCTGCAACTAGCTTTGCGAATGGCAGATCCACCGGATTGATCTTAGATAGTGGAGCAACGCACACCACTGCAATTCCAGTCCACGATGGGTACGTGCTTCAGCAAGGTGAGAAGTCTTCCAGCATGATCTGACTTGACACATATAAATGACAGGGTTTGTTTGTACCAAACAAAATGAATTAAATAAAACTTGTTTCTGTAAAACATTATGATGGCCATCAGTAGAGAGAATTTTTAATGGTCATGAGAGGATGTTCTGGATAATAGCCCCTAATTTGGAAATTAGTTATTTCCGAATTAAATGCATTTATTTGGAATATGTACAATATATGAGAACCAGTTTGGTCGAGTGGTTAAGGAACCAGACTGGAAAGCAAGGGATTGTGAGTTCAAGTCCTGCTTTAAGACATGAAAACCAGCTGGGTGATCTTGGGCCAGTCATTCTCAGCTGAATTCACCTCACAGAGTTGTTGAAGGGAAAATGGGAAGAAGATGTGTTAGATATGTTTGCTGCCTTGAATTATTTGTAAAAACAATGAATATAGAAATTATTTGAAAACAAAAATGCGTATAGGTGAGCAGATAGCTGGGGCCCATTTTCAAAACAACTCTGTTGTATTTGAGAAAGATGCAACATCTTAGCATTCAAAGAGATGTCTTCCTTCCACGCTAACTGCTTTGCAAAGCACCTCTTTCTAGTGCATTGCAAAATACTAATCCATTAGAAGAATAAGAAATAGTCAGAATGGAGTAAAATAAAACTAGAAGAAAAGCTAACTTTGCGCTCTTATCCAAAGACTGCATATGTCTTAAGTAGTAGGGGCTGAGGACAAATAGCAGTAAGAAGGCTGGATTAGATAGTTTTGCTGTTGATATTGAGGGTCATATTGGACTATAATTTCTGTTCAAAAAGGAATCAGGAATAATGCAGGAAATAATTTTATAGCACTTCTAGAGCCCAGCCAAATGTAATGAATATATGATACACCAAAAGTTCCCCATATGGTTTCTCTCAAAAGAAGTATTTTTGGCTTTTACAAAAAAGAGATTTCATCGTTTTTTTCTTTTGCTCTTGTGCAGCAAAATACAATTTTTGGGAACTCAAGTGGCCCATGTGGACACAAAAGCTGGTTAGTCTGGTGTTAGGAAACATGAATTTGTCCACAGAACAAGGTTCTATGTAAAATGTGAGTGATGGCGGAGTATGAAATCTTTTGATTCCATTCGTGCCTTGCATTTAGGCATTGTGAAGTCACCTCTGGCTGGAGATTTCATTTCAATGCAGTGCAGGGAACTGTTTCAAGAAATGAACGTTGAGATCATCCCACCTTACATGATTGCATCGAAGGTAAGATCCTGTGTTGGATGGAATGAAAGAAAGCTGCACATTCTTCTAAATGTGAATCCAAAAGCTGCTTTTTCATTCACAAAACTTTAGGTTTAACAATAGTTTCTCCAACATTAAATTCCAGCAGGGTTGGCCTTGGATTTAAATACAGTTTAGAGTCATACCCAGAATATGCACGTTAAAAAAGAGTTTTGATTCCCAGTGTACTTCACTATTCCGAGACAGAGGTTGGATTCGCACATTAAGCTAGAAGCACGCCAGGAACTTGTAGTGCTCCATTTATGGTTGAATTACACTATCCAGTATCTTTTAACTTTGGTCATGGATGCTGGGAGTTGTAGTTCAGCCACAGTTGAAGCACCCATAGTTTGTCCCTGACATAAACCATTCCACAGTTCATGCATGAAGCATGAACCCAGCTAATAAGATGCTATTGGTCTAAAGATAGTATTTACAGGTGTACAGTTTTGCAAAGTCACAATCTTTTTCATGGTCTGGTTATGAATTTAGCAACCATAAATGGTGAGACCTGAACTCTGAGTAGCTTTTAGCTTAGTCAGGCTGGGATGTTCTGTTCTCTTCCTTGACTTAAAACGAAACTCTATGTACTTTCATCCTCAACATTCCTAGGCTTATAAACTCCTGTAAGCCATCTATGGAATAATAATATATTTAAATGTGACCCTTTGGAATGACCTTGATTTTATATTCTAGGAAGCAGTTCGAGAGGGTTCTCCAGCAAACTGGAAAAGAAAAGAGAAATTGCCGCAGGTCACAAGATCTTGGCACAACTATATGTGTAATGTAAGCATTTGTCATCATGTTAATTTGCTTATATAAGAAGAATTTCCTGCAAACACATTGATTTCTGTAATGGATGGTTCCTTTAGGGAGTGACCTGCAGTATGACTCATGGTTCTGATGATTTAAATAGGAATCCTTTACCACATGCAATCTGTAGGTTGCATTATTAGTAAATGTTGGTGTAATGAAAAATTATAAACACACTCTGGATTTTCTGGAGAAAAGCAGGCCAGTGGGAAAGTAAAAAGGAAATTCATAACATGATTAATATCACTTATAGGTGATGTGGTGCGGTGGCCTAGAAGTGGAGCTCTCGCCTCACAATCAGGAGGCTCAATCCTAGGTAGAGACAGATATTTATCTCTCTGGGCATAATGATAATTTATCTGCTGAACAAAACTCTGCATTGGCGATAGGAAGGGCATCCGGCCAGTAAACACTCAGCTCCATTCAGTTGCCCAGACTCCACCCTGCAAGGGATTATGGGGTTGTTAGAAGAAGAAGAATATTAACATCACTTATAGGTAACATTTTACAACAATTATAGGCACGTAAATCAGAGTTGACATGGGTCCCAAAGGGGCTTGTCTTTTTGATTAGTCATTTACTTGAAGAGTTGACTTGAAAAGTTGACTGGATTGCTTGATCCATGTGTCCTTCTAGGCTTCCTAGAGAATCTTACGTTTTGATTTCTGATGTTACTTATTCCATCTTTTCTGACCAGATAGGCTTTCTTAAAGAGGACTAGCATTTTGGGCTTTTTTTGGCCACAGCTTTGTAGTATTAGAAAGAGCAATTTAGGCTGTCAAGCCGATTGTTTTGAGTTCAGGAATTCAGCCTGAAGCAGATTTCTGAATAAGTGCAGGGAAATAAAACCCTTTGAATATCATTTCCACGGTGAGTACTTGGTGATACAAAGTATTTCCCAACCTTTACCTGGATGCTCCTTCTTGGGTTTCCAAGTATAATAGTGATATTGAGAATGTGGTGTCCATTTTTTTACTAAATAGGACCTTTGCTTTACCTTTATTTTTAAATATATATATAGCAGTACATGTATTAGAAACCTTTGTGTGAAGATATATTTTTTCCTCCCATAGTGTGTTATTCAGGACTTTCAAGCTTCTGTCCTACAAGTTTCTGATTCAGCTTATGACGAGCAGTAAGTCTTTCTTAATTTATGGGAATGTTACGATGGCTAAGATAAGGCTGTCTTCCGATCTGAATTGTAGACTGGCTTCAGTCTGATCGAAGTTGAACTGGTGTGATACTGGTGCTGTCCTGTTATCAGTGGGGATGAAAAGATTCCCCTTGTTGCGATTATGGTGCTGATACGCAAACTATTTGAACGTATTGTACAAGGTTGTGCATGACGTGTGTTATCTGGTTCCCTAGAAGATCTGCATGAAGCAATGCCAGAGGCAGTTGCCTGGATAGCTGAATTGGGCATCCAGTTATGAGGCCACTGCCAAACTCCTATAGAAGTTTTACTTATGCTTACATGGATTGTGTATATATATTTGCTTCTCTTCTGTCATGTTCTCACCATAAGCTAAATAATAAGCATAAATATTACATTGGACATCCGGTTCTCCTTTTGGCTTCTTTATTTCTAACCCTACCATTTTCTCTCTTAAAATCCTCTCTAAGCCGGCTGAAATTGTCTCTCCTTTGTCTGTAACAGTTAGCAAATGATTATAGCAACAATATTCCTGGATTCTGAAGAAAACCCAGATAGAAATTCCTTTTAGATACTGAAAGGGCAAAATGTGGTCCTGCTTTAAAAACATAACAAAACCCTTTTCGTCTTTTGCTTTACATACTTTACACAGAACTTCATGTGAACATCTGTGTTGACAAGGGCATATGGGATATTTGTTCAAACATCTGGAAAATATTGAGTTCCACTTTTATTAAATGTCTGTCTCTGAGATTTCTTGAAAAGTAATTTCTTTACTTTATAAAAACAGGAAAGAAATGATTATTCACCAAATGTCATCCGCAAATGTCTGATTTTCACCTCCAGGGTGGCTGCTCAAATGCCAACTGTACACTATGAGTTCCCCAATGGCTACAATTGTGATTTTGGCGCTGAGCGGTTAAAAATTCCTGAAGGCTTGTTTGACCCTTCAAATGTAAAGGTAAAGCTAAGCAAGACAGAATGGAAATGGATCCTTTGTATATCTGTGTTCAGTGGCAGTTTTATGGAAACAGGTGGAAAATCTAGAATCTTAAACTTTGTGCATTAGAGAAAAGTCACAGTATGTTTTGTGTTTCGATGACATGTGATGTTGAGGCTCTTATTATTATAGTAAATTTATTTATCAACATATTGTAGTTCAGACTTTGTTGTTCTCTGATAGAGATTTTAATTCTCCATCATGGGTAGTTCTTGAGTTATGCCTGTAATGGGGCCTGCCCATTATGGTTGACAATCATGGCAGTTGTAAATCATAATGGTCGTAAATCGGAACTTATGACCTTTTTTTTTTTTTTGCATTGCTTGTAAAGTGACCACTGTGGTCGTTAATGATCTGGTCATTAAGTGAACCTATGGTTTTCTGTGCGCCAATTTTGCTGAAAACCAGAAATAAATGATAGATTTCGGCAAAACATAGTAAAATTTTTAGTACATGAAGTACTAAAGCAATTTGATTAGTTATAAACTATGTCATAAGGAAAAATAAGAGATTCTCTGCTGCATGTACTATTTTCTATTTACTAGAATTATCAGATGAAGCTTCCCATTTCATGATTTTTTTTTCCTAGCCGATTTGGCACATTTTTGAAAAAAAAACCTCAAAATGTTCTTACTAATTCCGTCTCTGATGTGATCACAACTAACATTCTTTCTCTTTTCTAGGGCTTATCTGGCAATACAATGCTTGGTGTGAGTCATGTGGTCACCACTAGTGTTGGAATGTGCGATATAGACATTCGGCCGGTAGGTATTAATTAGGCACAATGGGAGGTTTATTTTTCTTGATTAAAATTCGGAACGGAAGCAAGAACTAGGCTGTGATGCAGAAATCTGTACTGTTCAGAGTTACTTGAAAGCCAGTTGTTGTCAGGCCTGCAACCATATTTTTAATAAATATTAATATTTATTATTTCTTGATAAATTGGAACTTAGAGGAATACTTTGCCTTGGAGTCTGATTTACTTTTGGATGCTATTTGCAATGCTGACAGTTGTATTTTTACATTTGATCTTAGCCAAAAGGCCAAGAAGCAATATAGTTCAGTTGTATTTTTTGGGTAAGCCCAGATGTAGCTCAAAGGCTGCAGATTGGATGACGATGGTTTAATTCTTGTGTCAATGGTAGCAACAGGAATAGCACTGGCACTTAGACTTACATATTGCTTCATAGTACTTTACAACAGTCTCTGGGTGGTTTACAGTGTCAGCATATTTCCCCCCAACAATCTGTATCCTTAAACTCGGAAGGATGGAAGACTGAGTCAACCTTGAACTGGTCAGGATCGAACTTCGAGCAATGGGCAGCGTTAGCCTGCAATACTGCATTCTAACCCTTGCACCACCACGGCTTTGATGATGTCTTAGCTAAACTCTAAAAAGAACCAGGTTGGATTAGGCCAAATTCCAGAATTATCCTTATTTATGGCAAGTAAGCTGTTTATAAAGAGTTTATAAAGAGAAGAAGGGGCAAGCAAAGAATACACTGGCTTGATAACATTAAAACTGATACAAAGACGAACATCAAACAATTAAAAGAAACTGTCCCAAGCAAACAGTGGGATCTTCTTGCCCCGGCATTTTCTGAGAATTGGACATAATTGAACAGAAGGAGAAAAAAAAAAACCCTGAGATTCCACTGTAAATATTTGTGAGACCAGAAGCATGACCACAAGAGTTTGACTTTGGGAAATCCAGTCTGACATGCGTTTTTTGGGCTGTTTTGGGCTGTTTTAGTTTTTAAGTGAAGAATCCAGAGTTCTGCCTCAAATGTGCAAACTTGATGTTGCTTGTTTACTGAAATAGGGATTCCTGTTCCCAAAATACTCCTTAGTATGGAATTTTAAATGTTCTTTATATTGTGGGGAACTTTTATTAAAAAGGGGAAGGATATATTCTCTTTTACACAAGAACTACTCCCAAGTTTTACATTTGCTAGTGGAAATGAGCTTTTACCTCCTTGGCCTGTTTAATAAGTGGAGGATATGATTTTTCTTTCAAATTCTATGTAGGCTTATGTAGTCTTCTCTCTCTATCAAAAAGCAGATTACAGAAAGTTACATGTCTAGTAATTTATATGCCTTGCTTTCTTTTTCCAGGGCCTCTATGGTAGTGTGATTGTAGCAGGAGGAAATACACTACTACAGAGCTTTACAGACCGGCTGAATAGAGAACTATCTCAGAAAACCCCTCCGGTAAGTATATCATTTAATAAGTACATTTACAGTCAGTTCCCTATATTGGCATATTTGAAAAATGTTGGGACCTACCTATTTTGCTTTTTTTTTTAACTTAAAACCCACCATCTATATAGATACAGAAGATTCTGGTTTGTGTTGATTATTGAAGATACCATGTTAGTAATCATGGTCAAAAAAATGAAGTTAGCTCTGTGTGTTTTAGCAAGTTTCGGCTTTTGATTTTGATGAATCTCCTATTTTTGCCTCATTTGGGTTGCAATTTCCTGCGAAACTGCAACATTGTGTGGTTTCAAAGACTGTATTGGGAGTTTGATGGTAGCGGTAGCTGCTTCTGAAGTGAAAAATAATACGGCTGAGCATATTAAAACCTTTAGAGGTTCCTCAAGCAGTTTTACCGATCTGTGCTAGAGCAACAGGATCGTTGATTTGCTAAATGATTAAGAGTTTATGAAGTTCTAGAAAGCCTTCTCATTGTCCAGTAATCTCCAGATAAAGTGGGACTATAAATCCTCGATTTATAAGGAATTCTTGGATGTGTCGTCCCAACATGTGAGAGGCACTCACTGAGGAAATAACTTCATTTTTCTTTCCCTAATTGTTTATGACAGAAATGTCTAGTGTTAGTTGGCCAGTGTAAAATTCAGGGAACGCTCGTGGATGTAGAATGGGATTAAGGTTTTCCAGGCATAGCTTGATGATGATATTACAGGAAGGTGTGGCTACTTCCTGCCCCTTCCTGGGTTTTTAATCTTGGTGCCCAAATTCAAAAGATGCACAATAGCATTTACTTGGGGAGGTGACAAATAAGATGGGAACAAAACCATCGTTCCCTCCCCCCCCCCCCCGCCCAACTTTTATCTTTATTTGAAAGAGGGTGTAGCACAATTGAAAATCACTCATTTTGCTATTCAGTTTCTGGGATGCAGCCTTTGGGTATTAAGAATTAAAGCGGGCTGTGTCCCTTCTAACATAAAGTAATAATCAGTTGAATTATTGAGGGATGATTTGAGCTGTCCTGGTCTATGTATATTCTACAATATACAGAATATAAGCAAATATCCCCAGTTGTCATTTAGAAAGCCTGCTCCCGACACACAATCACTATCAATCTCTCTTCCGATTTCAGAGCATGCGGTTGAAGTTAATCGCAAACAACACAACGGTGGAGCGACGGTTTAGTTCCTGGATTGGTGGTTCCATTTTGGCTTCTTTGGTTAGTAAACTATTCTGGCTACTGATACTTCCTAAAAAGATTGTGTAACAGGAGGCCGTGTGAGTGAGAAAGAGAAAAAACATCAAATTTTGTATGTACAAGTAGCTCTTGACTTATTACTAGTCGTTAAGTGACTAAGTTAAAACAGAGCACCCCAAGGCTACATATGAGCTGAATTCAAAGTTATGCCAGCTGCGCCTCTCCTGCAGTCACATGATCGCATTTTGAGCATTTAGCAACCAGGCTGCATTTACATCCATTTGCAGCATCCAGGAGTCACATGACTGTGATTTATGGTATTTGGGTTTTTTCCTGGAAACACGAGTTTATGACAAAAACGCCCATTGTGGACAATAGATTTGCTTAACGACTGTTGCAAAAAATTGGTTGTGGTAACCGGCTTAATCTGACTGCATCAAGGAGAGCTGAGGTTGGGTCGTTAAACGAGGCGATCACATGGGCGCCTCATTTAACAACTGTTACAACTTGGTTTCATAATGGGCAGGCTCCATTACGGTCATGAAGTCGAGGACTACCTGTCCAATCCAAATTAGGAATGGAGAAGGATGAAAGCAAGAAAATGCTGCAGTAGAGTTGGGGGAACTTGAAGGGGAACTGAGAAAGCAAGGACAATGGTGTATTCTCATAAGGCAGGTTGTGTATAACTTGGTTTCTGTGTGCCAGAAATATGTATTGTGAGATGGTGACGTATTTGATTTTTTTTTTGTAGGGTACCTTCCAGCAAATGTGGATTTCTAAGCAGGAGTACGAAGAAGGGGGAAAGCAGTGTGTAGAAAGAAAGTGCCCATAAATCCCACGACTTTTAAATAGTCTGCCTTCCTGTTGCTTCTAATTTTTTTTATAGCTTTAGTATACTCAGGAATTGAAACTTTGTCTCTTCTGTAGGAAATGTATACTTTTTGTGCATCCTGATTTTCAAGTTTTTTTTGTAAAAAAAATCCTAATATTTGAAAAGGCCAAACTTGTTCTGTTTTCGCAGCACATGGATGCCTTTATCCATTTTAAACGCAATAACTTTTATACAAACTTTTTAAAAAAAATAATTTTGTATAAATATCTATTTTCTGCAAAAGAAATTCTCCCGAAGACTGATCTATAAATTATGGTTGTAATTTCTTGCCTTTGGATAAAGATGGAAAAAAAAGTGTATCTGCTTACAGATTAGTCTTCCTTGTGCTAGCATCAATAAATTTCTCTAGTTTGGCTTTCAGGCTCCTTCATTTTACATCGTATATTCAAGTAAAGGTTTTGGTTGTTTTTTTTTACACCTAGATGGGTTTTTTTAATGTTTGCATATTTCTATTACATTTTCTATATCCGGAAGGTATATATCAGGGGTGTCAAACTCGATTTTATTGAGGGCCACATCATGGTTGTGTTTGACCTCGGGGGGCTGGATGGGGGTGGCCAGTTCTCCCTTTTTGTGGGCAGACAGTTGCAGGAGGCCGTCACAGTTAAAAATGGAGCTGGGGGTGGGTGGGCGCGTGTGGCCCTCCCAAGCTCCATTTTCACTGGCAGAGGCACCGCTGGCCAGTCCTTCACTGTTTCCAGGGCGGCCCCGCGGGCCAGATCTAAGCAGTCCGTGGGCCAGACCGGCCTGCAGGTCTTGAGTTTAACACCCTTGGTATATATGTATCTACAGCTAAGCTAATTATTGTTTGTTAACAGAACAGTCAGGTTGCGTTTAACTACAGGACAATGATACTGTGGAATCTTCACCAGTGTGATTAGCTTGATAATGATAGTGATCCAATGCTCAAAGAATTAACAGAGTGTTCGAGACCCTGGCTTATTTATTCATAGTGTATTAGAGAATCAGCTGAATTATAGGGCCAAAGTGGATTCCATGAGATCTCCAAATGTCACCAAGATAAACACAAATAAAACCTAACTGAATTTATCTTATTACCAACCTGCCATTCAAAAGAAATAGTTTTGCATCTTGGATTATTACATAAGAACTGAGCAGGAATGCACAGTGCGCCAAGTCATATTGTACATATATACCATGTTTCTCAGAAAATAAGCCCTGCCCTAAATTTTAACTGGATGTGCAGCCTGCCCCACCATTTCCTGTGGTTAGGGTTAGGGAAACAGAGCTGGAAATCAGGTAAGACGGCAAGAGGAACCCCATCTTGCTCCACACGCCACAAAATAATAAGACCTCCCTGAAAATAAGGCCAAGTGCTTATTTCGGGGTTCAAAAAATATAAGACACAATCTTATTTTTCGGGGAAACATGGTAACTTAAACAATATTTTACAGAATACTGAAAGGGAATAGGAAATAAATTGAAGTCTTGAGGTAAGAGATTTAATTAATTTACTTGTTTACATCAACACCATTGACAAAATGCCTCAATTTTTCATCAACCTTTGTAATACACCCTTACATCATTTTGTATGCTGTCTTATTTAAAGGTGTCTCTTAGGTGAACTCCATCCAAGGCCTTTCTCACACCTGATGTTTTTGTTTCGTGATTTATCTTTTTTTTTTAGTATGTGTCTCTATTTCTTTTCTATTGGTTACTTTGTTTAGTCTATTCATTTAGCACTATTCACTCTATGTATCTCTTATCAGACATTTAAGTATCCCATACCACTGTATTGAGCTTATCTATGATATACTGAACTCACACTTCTAGTATGCTTTCAACAAACATTCATTTCTTGAACAAAGCCACATGCTTTATGTCAGCTTACTCTAAAATGGCACCATCCATCTTCCCTTCTTTAGTTAACTTTTTACCAAGGTACAGGAATTCATTTATTTGCTTGTTTGGGGTGTGTGTCATTTATTTATAACTTTAAAGCATTCACACCATTTTCCTGGTCAAGCACACCTACCTTAATATTTGGAATGTTAGTTTCAGGTCTATATTGTTGTTACAATGTTCACTACAAAGCATTGGGGTTTTCAGACAGCAAGCTGAGTCATGTGAATATTAAAAATATATAGCATAATTGGTTCTGACTTAGCATACATAATATGGTCCTACAAATGCAGTTATTAATGGTATGACCTTGGCCACAAGCATCTTCACTGGACAAATCAGTTTGACCTTATGTACATATTTACCGCCAGCCCTGCTCGCCCAGTCTAACTTACCTCATAGGGTGGGTGGTTGTGGGGAAAACAGGAGGGGAAAGGTGTATCAGATATGTTTGCTGAATTATTTATAAAAATAATAAAGACTGAATAAAAATTCTAAAATAAAATGAACAAAGGATGCGTCCCTACTATATACTTAATGAATCAAAACATTTAATCTTGCACACACACCACTCCATGTACATATAATTAAAAGGCAAGTGATCTATCTATCTATCTATCTATCTATCTATCTATCTATCTATCTATCTATCTCTATTCTATAGAATATAAATATAAAAATGGAAAGCCATTGCCTTTTGAATTACACAAAAGATTCTCAGGATCCTAAAGGGAATATTGCAATTCTTATTTTGTTTAAGGATCTGGTCCAAGGGTGTCCCATCTTGGCAAGTTTTAAGACCAGTGGATTTCCAACTCCCAGAATTCTGTGAATTGAAGTCTAAGTCACTATAGTTGGACATTCCTATTCTAGTCAGAAAATTGCAGGCAATACCTAGCCCTTTCTGTTGCAGGTGGCATTTATAAAACATAAGTCAAAAGATTTTTATACTGAACTGGAGGCCCAGCTATAAATGAGAAAAAAAATATCACAGCAGGTATGGAGAAGCTTTATTTTGATAACAAAACAAAAAAAAGCTGCTTTTTGAACTTACACAATATTTCCCACCTTAGTGTCCATTCGTAAGTAATGACCAAAGTACAAAGCATTTGTATCATGTTTTCACTTACAGCAGCCCTCTTGTTATTCCTCTAGTTTTCTCAAACATCAAAACACTTTCAGTTCCGTCCATGTTAACTCTGAGACTTTGCGGCTAGAGTTTCTTCCTGTAAACACTTCTCTCTCCTTCGCTTTGCCGCATCCTTCTTGTATTTCATGCGCAGGAGTTTCTCGTATCTAAGTCTGTGGGATGAAAACGACCACCAGAAGTTAGCGTGGAGTGGGAAAGCTATTTCTCTCCATTATAAAGATAATACAAAATAGTAACGTTTATATTTTAAAGCATGCTACTATTACCTTATAAAAGGCTTGACATTTGACAGGTAATAGAATCGTTTCCTCTTGTGCCTTGCATTCAAATACCAGGGAATTGGCCATTCTCTGAAAGTGTACCTACCAACAACAGAAATGGGAAAAGTATTTAGGGCAAAAGCGATCGTCCATGTCGGAAGGCATTTGCAGAAAGATTTACCTACAATGTTTTCTGCTTCCAAGTTCTAACTTTCCGTCAACACAAAGAAAATCATCCTGTAGCTTTTTAAGATGCTTGGACATCAACTCCCAGAATTCCCTGGCTGCTGTGCTATGCTGGTTTTATTTGAAACTGCTTGAATTCATTGGCTTATATAATCAGAAGTACGAAAAAATGTTCTGAAAATACAGGATCATTACCACATTTGTGCCTCAAAATATCCCTATGAAGACTGACAATGGATTGTTGACTTGTTATTTAAAAAAAACCTTCTTGAACAGAGATTGCCAACATTCAGGCCCTGGACTAGTATAGGTCCGTCCGTGTCCCATTAGGAACCGGTCCGCGCAAGTGAGTGAAACTTCATATGCGCATGCACGGGATCTAGATAACGCATGAAACCTCTCCCACCCCCACCTCCCAGTCAGGGAAAAAATGTTTTCCTTTGAACTGATCCCCAATGCCCAAAAGGTTGGAGACCACTACTCCTGAAAATGTGAAGAGAGATGCTACATTTAATACTAAACAGTAGTATGCAAGTTTGTTGCAATTCCTACATATGTGTCCTGGCTGTTTAGTGCTTACCACAACCCAGATGAACATTTTCCTATTGGTTACCTTGTTCATTGAACCTGGAAATTATTATTACATCAAACGTAGCGTTTATTCAATACTTGCTAAATACACCACAGATCTAATGAGCCAGTTTACCAAATAATACGCCCAAGGAAATCGTATCTCCATTCGCCCGGCCATTCCTTCTCTTGACCAGTCTGCAAAAGTCGCAAAGCGTCTTCCCGTTCCTGAATGACCTGGTCCATTCTTTCCATGGATTTTATAACCTGAGGGACATAAAACAGAAGTGGGGTGTTCAACAGGTGGAGCTCTCATACACTCTCAACATCGTTCAAGGTCATTTAGCCTTATAACAAGGTCTACTAGTTATAGGTTAGATTCACACACTGCAGTAAGCCATGGATTTGCCTTAATATAAGGTATGAAACCATCCAGAATTACTCTTTACAAACAAAAGAATACCTTTCTTGAATTCCTATGTAAGTAACGCCCACTGAAATAGATAGGGATACGGAATGTAAAGAAATGACGACAAAGGCCAAATCTTTACTGAGAAGTCTATGGAGATTCTCAGTCACCCATCCAGGTCATGGTTGTCTCAAAGGTGCTTTTTCAAGGGGCAACTGGACTTTCTGGTTTTTCTTCAAAGACCTTTCGCTTCTCATCCAAGAAGCTGCTTCAGCTCTGACTTCAACGACCCTCTAAAAAGGATTCAATTGACCTGCTGTCTGCAAGGAATATAAATCCTCCTGTCAGCCCTGGAGGCCATTTTCCCCCCTTTGGATCTTCAGGGCTGCCACACTTAGCGGATGGGCATGCTGTGGGAACTGGGAGGGGGGTTGGATGGCGACGGGGTGAGGTGTATAGTTATAACAACAACATTCTTTCCCTGGGAGTCAAGGACATTCAGCCTGCACCTGGAGAGCCATTTATTTATTTATTTATTTATTTATTAAATTTTTATACCGCCCTTCTCTCGAAAGACTCAGGGCGGTGCACAGCC
>JANHFT010002821.1:649635-660643 GCA_032467955.1 Pseudoxenodon macrops | reverse complement strand
AGCACCTGAGGGTAGGACAAGAAGCAATGGGTGGAAACTAATGAAGGAGTGAAGCAACTTAGAACTAAGGAGAAATTCCATGACAGTTAGAACAATTAATCAGTGGAACAATTTGCCACCAGAAGTTGTGAATGTTCCAATACTAGAAGTTTTTAAGAAGATGTTAGATAACCATTTATCTGAAGTGGTGTAGGGTTTCCTGCCTAGTCAGGGGTTTGGACTAGAAGACCTTCAAGGTCCCTTCCAACTCTGATATTCTATTCTATTCTAAATATCCTCCTCATCAAAGTCTTGCATGGTAGAGAATTTCATGAGTTGACTGTTATATGCCCTTCTCTAATCTGTTATCTGTCAAACATATTGGATCTTGGTAATCATAATCCTTAGACATCATTTTTCTTCATTTATCTCCTATCCATTATATAGTTATGATTATTTTATTAAATTTGTATACATCTCCTGGTTCCCAGGGATCCTTGTGATCTGTTTCTTTAAGTAGGGTTTCTGTTGACCTGGCTTCAGTAGGGTTTTGTGTCACTAAATCAAACATAATGATTTCTGTTTATTATTTTTCCTAGTTGCATTGCAGTCCTAGATTCCATTTATCAGTTTTAACATTGAAATGTCTCAACTTCTGCAGTTATCCTTTGAGTTTTGCATTGCTTCCTTGTTACTAATGCATGCTATAACTGAAAGGGAGTGAACAGGTGTTCACTGTAAGATCATAATCTAGACAGAACATATATTATTTGATTATACGTAAATAAATTAATATCAATCATATCAATAACTTAATTTCCAGTAAAACAAAAACTGTGTAACTCATTTATACATAGTTTGAGATAACTTGCTTTCCCCCTCTGCAAGTGGCTGATAAAACCTAGCAGCAGTGTTGCCATAATAGTCTGGCATGAAGATCTTTTAAGAGAAACAAAAGCAAAAATGGGCAGTTTCTATCCAAATTATTCTACAGATCAACAGGGGGAATAAGGTCTGTCATGCCAACTCTCAATTCACGTGACTCTGAGCCCTTCAGTGTTCCATCCGTATTTTACCAAAGCAATTTGGGTCAAAACTGATTCTAAAGCAAGGGATACAAATGAAGGACTGGGAGACTGCCTGGAGCATTGAAGAGCCTACTTGTGCATGTCTACTAGTGATTAAATTAGAATCCACTTTTTAAACTTTTTGACACCTCTTGCTATTGGCACAGAATATTTACTATGTTTTTATTTGCAATAAAATTGCACTGGTGTTCACTATCACACCACCAAGTAACAAGGCCAGTGTTACTTATTAATGTATACAAGAAAGACTCAGGAAAGATGGATGACAAAAGTCTGCAGTAGTTTATTACCTAAATCCTGTTGTTTCCCATATCTTTGGAAATAGAAAATTGAGCATTTCCCATCATGACATATTTTCCTATAATGTTACAAAGAAAGTAATGCTCATGCTTTTTCAGTAGGCACAGAAATATTGGTTTCATGTCTTTCATGAAATGGAAGGATGGACGTGTTGCTTATTATAAATCCTAGTTATTTTCTACACACTCAATGAAGGTCTTAGGAAGGGGAGAGCAGAACTACACTAGCTTGTCTATTTCCACATCCTCTGCTGGTCTTATCTCTCTATGGGCACATCTGGAAAGTTGTCCCTATTATATGGTCAGACTGTTCCTATCTTTTTAGAACAGGAGATTGTTTGGATCTTTGCTTCTAATTTTCCTGACCAATGGATGATGGGTGGAAGGAAGTGTACAGATAGGTAGAAATGACCTGCCCTATCTTTAGGCAAATGCTGCAAACATTGTCAGATGCAAGGAACCAGAAGAACTCCATGTATAGCCAAAGCCGTTTCCTTTATTCTTGATCACCTATTTTACAAGAATCTTGCCAGATGACTGCATTTTCTTGGGAACCAGTAGATAAGGGCTTCACTAATCTGGCCTGTGTAATTTCCTCCCATGGAGTGACTTTATGTTAGAATGCCTCTTTACGCCTCCCTTTCCTTTAGTTGGTGATTCCATTACAGCCACAGCTTTTAAATATCAAGAAAAAGGCAAGGAATTGAGATCCCATGGTTTCTTGGTGGTAGACCTATCTAGGGTACTATGCCTTTTGATAGGTGGGGTGGGTTCAAGGAAGCACTTGCTACTCTATTTCAATCAGTAATATGTCCCAGATTCTCAGAAACTAGAGAATCATCCCAAATAATATGGCTCCAGATGTGGGTTCCTGCAGGTTTGGACCAGTTCACTAGAACCGGTAGCTAGAATCCCCCCCGCCAAACTGGCAGTGATGGGACACACCCCTGAACCAGTCCTCTGGCTGAAAATGGGTGCTCTGCGCATGTGCAAAGGCTTCTATGCGTGCACAGAGGATTTTTACCCTGAAGTGACGAGGGCGCGTGCATGCGCACTTCCGGCGCAACTCCAAACCAGTAGGGAAGGTAAGTAGAACCCACTCCTGTATGGCTCTCCTTTTATTTATTTGTCTTTCTTCTACAATAAAACCCCATTTTAATTTCACTTCTTCAGTAGAGTTGGGGAGACAGGAGGGGAAAAGGGCAGGAAAATGTCCTTTTATGTGTTTCCTTCCATTTATTGGTCTTAGGAACCAAGTAGATTTTCCACGATTTATTATTACTCACCCTGCAAACTTGGAATAAATGGGTTACAAATCAAAATCAATGTATACCTTGTAGGTATACATTGAAGTTTTGTTGAAGAAAATGAATGTACTCTCATGGAGATCCTGCTGCATATCAACAAAATTGTTGTTGGTACCCACTGATTTGATTCAGTTAGTTATGCCAGGTAGCCCTTCTTTTCAAATCAGAAGTGATTTTCAGCAGAGAAAAATCAGAAAAGTGGGTTTGCCTGGGTTGGAAAGGATACTCAACTGTTTCTAAATTTGCATCCACAAATCATTCTACAAGTTGCTTTTTCCCCTCTCTGGGGTTATGGCAAATGTTCAAGCATGTAAAATTTAAATATAAGTATTTAGGGAAAGTCTTTGAGCAGACAAATGTTACAGAACTCAGTGTTAAAGCATTTCCTATGCAAATTTCTTTGTTTCGCATCATCATTCCCCAAAGATCAACTATCTGAAAGGAGAGGGAAAAAATCCTGGTTATTGGAGATGAATTTATATATTTGTTTACCGTTTATTTAAACACATTTTCACTACATTTCATGACTATGACCTTGCAAAGAGTATATAAACAAAAGCAAGGTTAAAAATACAATTGGCTAAATAATGAGCATACAGAGCACTCTCTGTTTGACCATGTTCACCAGTGACAAGGTTAATATAAGAAAAATCTGAACATCAATAAAAAGAGAAGTCCATAATTTTTTTTGGGTGGGCACTGCAGTGTGTGTGTGTGTGTGTGTGTGTGTGTGTGAGAGAGAGAGAGAGAGAGAGAGAGAGAGAGAAAGAGAGAGAGAGAGATTTTATGCAAATGAAGCATCATAGAAGGAAAATTGAGAAGGATCCTTAATGTAGAAAGCACACTGAATTATATGGACACAGAATAGCCTTGAAATAGCTTTTTTCAAACTCTATCAAATACAAGGCTTTAAAGATTAAGATTTTTATTTTCCATTAGATGGCAGCTAGCTGATGTCCAGTGCTGATGGTTAAACATCAGTATTCTGCTTTTAAATTCCGTACCTTCAACAGTAACCAATATTTGTACACATTGGGCCTTACTGAGTTATAGTAGCTTTAGAGACATTATGGTATCCCTGAAGGATCGAAGCCAGATTCAACCACCACAGGTAGGATTGCAACAAAGTGGAAGCTTTTAAAAAGGAAATTTAACCTTAGCCTTAACTGCAGTCCAAAAATGACCTAGAAGATGCCAAGAGCACCCCTTCCCCAGTTCAAGGGACTGCAATGTCATCCAGAACCATTTCAGATCATATCTTCTCAACCCTCAATCTTTCCCAAATTCAGTTGCCTTATCTGTAGCTTCTGATTTGATATTCCCATATCATACTGAAACCACAAGAGCTATAATTTTAAATTTGATTTTAACATAATTTATAATCCAATCCTTTTACATGTTACTCAAGGTGAGAACCCAGAGATATCACTTCAGGATCTACTGTATTTATGGCATTTAAAAGGAAGCATGATAGGGTGAACTGAAACAAAACATGGACGTATTGGAGGTCAGAAGTAAAGATTGAAGATTAGGTTGAAAACCAAAATTGGCCTAAAAACTTCATATTGTCCATTTTTACAATACATATCCAGAAAAGGAAAGCTGGTGATGCAATAGTGTGATCAAAGCCTATTTTTATGTTTATAAAACATGTATGTATGTATGTATGTATATAACGTGCTATGCAACACATAAAAACATTGGTGGGACTTTGATCACATGGTCATAGCTGCCTTCTTGACTTTTTGAACATTCTTGTTGATATTCTTTTGTGGCCAAGGATCAGGGACAAAAAGTAGACCCATGGAGTGGCAATTCTAAGTGAGTTGGGTCACCTTTTGGCCACTAGAAACAGTTAGCAAACAAACTGATCCAACTTATCCCTGCCATCACAGTGCAACTGTAAAGACAACAGATGTACTTAATAATAAGGGCCAATTCTGGTGCTCATGAATTTGTCTTTGTAGGTAGATGACAAGATCTCCCAGAAGTCACAGGAATATATAAAATTAAATGGATTTTTGTTGACAAAGAGTGCTTTGAGGAATGTTAAAAGAGGTATAAAAGAAAAATGATTCTGGAACAATAAATGCTAATTAAAACTCTGTGGAAAAAAGGCTATTTGATGGAGAATATAGGCAGCCCAAAATGAGTTCTCAAATTGCAAATGGCATTGATTTGATGACTATTTTGGCAACAGAACCAAGCATATAATGCTGGAAACCATAAGCCAAATGCCATCAGATTTTGACATTTCTTTCATCACTAAGAATCATCAGCAAAAGACTTGCATCATTCTACATACATTATGAATTATATATCACAACGAACACTTGATGTATGACATTCTTATACAGACATATCTGTAAAATTTTGATGCTCAGTTTATCCTTCTAAGAGGGTTAATTTTGCAAGAAACATGAGATGCAAATGATGCACAGAAATACTTCTCTAGACATGAATTAGGGGTTTATATTCTAATTTTGTTTAAATTAGAATATACTGATTTTTTGGGGGGACTGCCACATGAATTTTGTATTTGATAAATCCCAGTCTCTTTAGAAATCCTTAGAAATTCTAAGGTTCTCTGTGTGTTTGTTACAGAAAAAAGAATGATCTTCAATTATCTTCTTCACGTTCATTCTCAGTTGTTTGGCTTCACTGGTCATGTGCTTCAAAAATGTGTAACCTATATAATTATTGGACTGCAGATTCCATCCTTAACCAGTAATTTACTCCTGGTTGTGCCTGACAGTTTATTGATTTACTAATCAAATATACATCCTTCTCAATCAGAAGATTCTCAGTGGCTGCTAATGACTTTAAACATCCCTAAACAAAGGTTTGCAGTCCAGCATTTGTTGATACCAACTGCAGGTTGCCTTTGACCATGCCTGCATGTGCTTTGCCATCTATAAGCAGACTGAGTGTTTGAATCTCAGACTCTGCTACAACTCGTTTACTGATTAGTCCAGCAGAAGCTAATATACTATGTCTAGTCCCATCTTCTATCCCACCTGTTATTTTATCCGTCTAGTGCCACAAGCTTGAAATCTTATCTCCCCTTTTTAAAATGTTAAGTTTCATGACACACACACACACCAATATGACAAGTGATAAAATTGTGCAAAGAATCTTCTTAACCAAGACATAACTTAAACTCTGCTTAATTGATGTTAAAAGAGGGAGCAGGGTATATTTCTACAGGAATGAACTAGAAAGTCCTGGTTTTACTCTTAAAGATTCTGTCCTAGGGACCTCACCTCCAAATATAAACTTGAAATGTCCTCAAGGAAGATTTTCTGTAACACTAAACATTCAGGAAAGAAAATGGTTTAATTACCTGGCTGACTGCTAAACTAAGAGCTTTTCAGAGCAAAATATTACTTGATGGATCTTTTATCAGCCAACGTTGTGATGCAATATTTGTGCACAAAGCAGCTTGATCTTGTTTTACATTTTCCCCAGTGCTGAGTGTTGATGAGAAAAGCGTTTTGGGGGATGGAGAGCTAAATTAAGCTTCCAGGTGTTTCTCAGTATAACAGGTCAGAAGAAAAGAGTGAGGAGGCACCTCAAAGCTAAGTGTTGGCAATAGGTCCTAGACCTAGCAGGACTGATGGATGCTAGTGTCAACTCTGCTGTTGTGCTGCATTAGCACCTAAACTGTCAACTGTTGCAAGCAGAAACAGGACGGTTTGTGCTTTGTTTTCTTTTTTGCTTGGTCTATCTGGAACAGCTGATAGAACTCTCAAAACAGTTAAATGTATATAATAAAATATGGCTTCTGGAAAATAAATGGAATAATCAGCTGTCACTGGAAAGGCATCCAGAGATATTACAAGCAAATCCAGTCAGGATACAAGGCAAGAGGAATGTCCTAATAGACAGAGATTCCTCACGAGTACTGTTCATTATCCTGAATTAATTATAATGGGGCAGACTCTTCATAGCCAGTCTTAAGAAGCAAGATCATGTAGAGCCTGGCTGCTCATTGGCTACTTTGGCCCTAAGCCATAAAAGGCTTTATAAATTAGAAAACTAAAAGAGTTCATAAAGATGCCACCCTATTCTGCATTAACTCTCACTTCAAAACACTTTCAAATAAAGTTCCAGATAGAAGAGATTCAAGCAGGTTATGACATAACACACACACACACACACACACACACCTAGCCAGCTTTCATGACTGAAGCAATATTGCAACTCACAGTCTTCCTGTTTGAATATTTATAACTTTTTGTTCATTTTCATAGATTGGTATTAGAACTTGATGAATATAGTCATTGCCATAGACCTGACTTTTATCAATAAACAAGGTTGGAGAAACAATGTAGCATTGAAGTCTAATGAATATAATCTCCCAAACTGAGATTGAATTTTACACAATCAGGAGCTTCTTTAAAAAAAATCCTAGAACCCAGGAAACTTGCTTGGTAAGAAATGAAGAGAACATCCAATGGTAGATTCCTCTTCCACCCCCATTGTGTTTGTGGCATGATCCAGAGCAAGACAAAAGGGGGGAGGGAAGGATTTTATTATTTAAAGCTAACTCATATTCAATAGGATTTAACCTGAATCACTGCAGAACGACACTGAAGGAATATATCCCAGTGAGGGAGGCTACAGGTCCAAAGGAACTGATTCAAATTAACTACCTCCACTCCATAGTGATTCTAGATCTCTAAACCTATCCCAAAAGCAGAAGTAACTCGACATGTAATCCCCACATACAGTTTGAAGTCCTTCTCATCCTGATCCACAAGTAAAAAAAGGTTGAACTAAATGACTTAGGGCTTCCCCATATTTTGTTGGCCAACAGACACTTGGTATTGAGAATTTAGTTTGACACTATGGCTGCTTTGGGGGAAGGAGTGCTGCCTATCTTCAAAACAATTCCTAGAGTACAAAACAGAAAAATCAGGTAATGGAATGTGGAAGTCACTAAGGGACCCATCATCAGACATAATGGTGCCCAAGGGCCTTGTAGTGGTAGCTCTTGAAATGTCTTTCAAATAATCCAGCAGTTGTTACAGGGAAGATGAATTCAGAACAACTACACACTTGCTAGAAAAATTATGCTCCTCTTCTTCACTTTCTCCTATTCAATTACTTGGTAGAAGATGAGCTGGCTATAAAAGAAGTTTCAACCCAAACTTGGGAGAAAGTGTTAGGCTGCACTCAAAACATAGAGGTAGCTAAGAACCACGCAAACATTTGTGCATAATACCCTTCCTGTATTCTGATCATTGTCGTTTGCATTTAGAATACAGAATGACATGCATGGTGTTGCAAAGAGAAAATTAGAAAACAAATTTCTTATCCTTTAATAAGAATGATTTTAGGATTTTGCCTACCAGTGCACCCAAAAGTTAATAGGCTTCCTTCCTGTCACAATGGAGCTAGACGTGTGTCTTTCTATCATCAATCTTCTGTCACAAGGTAGCTCAAATTTAAATGGTATGGAAAAATGCAAGTCAGTGTTTAATCATGAAGTGAAGGCCAAACCCCCTTTTCCTCTCCTATTGTGTTCCTACTTCCTATTTCATGGTGGAATGAATAGTTATGACCTCTTTCCAAGGTGTTTTGCAATTCTAATTAAATGCTTAAATTTCAATTGATTGAATGGTTACTTTATGTTAAAGCTCAAAACATTTTTCAAGTAGTACCTTATTTCAAATTTGCCCAGTCTTGCTTTTGCTTAGTGTAAATACATTCACCATATATAAAGCCACATCATAGGTAGGGGGATTAAAAAGTGTTTGCAATGGTAATATTGTTTTTAATGAAGAATAGTCACTTTAATTGAAGTTATTCTGTAAAAAAATGGTAATAAAACTGCAGCCATTCCTGAAGTTCTACATTGATTTTTTCCCCAAGTGGATCAGAATCATATCTAAGCAATTCAACTCACGTCATTTGGAACTCAAACATATGCACTAGGGATTTATTGAGTTAGCACTAGCTTAATTTGAATGTTTGAAAAATATTATTCCTCAAGTATGGGAATTATGGCAAGAGTGCCGAGACAGATCATGGCACCCTGCAATTTAAATGGTATGTGGTTGAAAGCATTACTGCCTAGAAACCTAGTGAAAGCAGCTAAGAGTTCTTCCCCATTTCCACCCTAAATTAGTTGGGTCATACTGTCTCTATAGGGCAGTTCAGATCACAAAAGGCAATTTTACTGCTGATCCTGACTGATTAAACTGAATCTTACATATTTTCCAATGAAGTCACCTCATTTCCTCACCTAAGAATTTAATTGCAGATATGAAATACTATGTCAGTAGGATAATTCAGTCCTCAGAAACACAGTATTAAGAATGCTAAAAATATTTGAATACAATACCTGCTAGGATACAAGGAAACAAGCAATATTTTTTGAATGTGGGATTTATAGTATTAAGTTCACATTGAAGTTGTAATGATCTTAAAATATGATAAAACTAATCATACTAACCTATAACATGTCCTTATAAGTAAATTTTCCATATCATACACATTAGCAGGCATTATTTTAAGGGCCTTGGTCAATTATGTAGCATAGCTGGTATCTTTTATATAAGATAAAGAAACTAGGTGTTTATCTTAACCTGTCTGAATTTGTATGGCAAGTACTAGTATCATTTAGCTTAATACAAAAAGAAATGAATTTTTAAAAAATAAAAGATACTGTTGATTTCTTAAATATATCAAGTTTCTTTCACATAGAAGTGTTAAAATACAATCTTCAGACCTAGGACTCTAAAAAAAATGAATTAGCAGATTATAGATAAGCAAAGAATTATTTTAAGATTAGGATAGTGATTTTCAATTAGAAATCAAATCTATAAACAGATTTCTTTTATTGAATACTGCAAAAATAATATGTCAGGTTATGTTCAAGTAAACACACCCTGCTTACTCACTTAGATATTTTATCAGTGTCCAACTCCTAACCTCCTGCTGATGCAAAAATGTACTCCACTAGGTCTCCAAACCAAATCTGAGGGCTTGTCTGGAGATACTAAGAATCCCTTCTATATTCTCTACAAGGAATATAAGATCCATATTTTATCAAGCAACACAAAAATCAGGTTTTATCAAAATAGAAAATATTTATTATATTAAACTACAATTACAGAATATACAATATTTAGAAAAAGGCACTCCAGTATCTCAAAAACCTAATTATTTAAAAGCAATACTTTCTTTACAACACTAATGACAACCATTTCCTAAAAACAGCTGTTTATTCTTTGTACATTGAGCAGCCACTGCAAAAGATTTGATCTCCAACATCCTCTGATCTAAAAAGAAAGAAAGATAAAAGTTAGTTTAATGTCTCCTTTTGATTAGTAAGTTCAAAGAGAACACAACTTCTGTTATGGCTCTTCCACATACCATATAATGCTGTGACAAAATTAAGCTGTGAGGAGAAATAAAAACATAAGAATTGCCTTACTGAATTCAAATAAGATCCAACTAGACATTCAGCCATATCTAACAGTCTCCAATGTTACTGAATTCAAGTAATAAATTGTAATATGTAAAACATTCCCTTCCTTCTGTCAAGAATCAAAAATGAATTTGACTTCTGGGTATCAGTTCTTAAAATTCTTAAAGCAAAACTTTTTGCAGCCTCATCTCAAACCACCTTTATTAACTTTGCATCTAGTTTTTGTCATGTTACAACTATAACCCCTCCAGAATTTATCAGTTCAATACAACCAAAGGAAAATAAAGCTTATCTGGATAGGCACTTACTCTATAACTGAGCATAATGAACAGACAATGGTGCTGCAACAGCTACAGAGTTTGCTGCAGTTCTGGCATATGTACTGATCACACTGCGTGCAAACATCTTTGATGTCAACTGTTCTTATACAGGAGGAACAGGCTTTTGATACTCCTACCTGCAAAGCTGTGTATAAACAAACAGATTGGTAAATTAGATTTCAGCACTGTTTGCCATAAGCATCTCCTTTATAATATAATCAAATCAGATTATTTGGACTCTGGTACAAAATCATTTATATTGATCAAAATAGAGTTATCCAATAGATAAAGTATCGCTTAGTGGAGTTGGAGTTAGCAGGGAGTGAGCCTGGGACTTTTTATATGCAAATCAGGTGATACTACTTTTCATACATTCCTACACCAGATAAGATCATTTAAATACAACTTCAGGATCAATTGCATTTATCCAATGAATACAACATTGCATTTAACTTTTACACAATATATTCAGAAGTTTATTTATAACAATACAATATTCTATATACCGTATTTTTCTGACTATAAGACGCTACTTTTTACCCCCAAAAAGAGGGTGAAAACTTGGGTGCGTCTTATA
>JANHFT010002821.1:624998-649535 GCA_032467955.1 Pseudoxenodon macrops | reverse complement strand
CAAAAACTAGGTGCGTCTTATACTTCGGTGCGTCTTATACTCCGAAAAATATGGTACATACAAAACTTCATACATTGGGAACAAGCCTTGCTATTATTTGCTGTCTTCTGTTTTTTTTAAAGGAAAACTAGCTACATACATCCACAAGCACAGGAGAGTATTCTTTCACACACACTTCATCAGAAACCAACCAATTAAAACAGCATTGGCAGTAATCTATAATCTGCCGTTAATCATATACAGATACAGATACCCTGAGTATAAAGAAACACTCAATTTAGCATAACTTGATAATATATTCTTCTCCTAGTAAAATATAGTTGCATTGCTCTCATAGTATTCTTGAAAATTACAGATTAGTAGTTGTGAGAAAAATAATAAATTATGAATGACAATTGAGAAAAATTGTCAGAGGCTGGCTATATATCCTTATAATTTCTATACCTGTATTATTTTTGTAATGCATAAATGAAATTATTTCTGAGGTCTTTTCCAATTATGATTTCATATTCCAAAATCCATGTTGCAAAAAAGTTGGTGCTGCAGAGCACATAATGTAATTTTAAACTACTGGGGGAAAATTCCCACCACAAATTTAAGTACTGAAATGCAGCTACTACCAATATGATCCAATGACAGTAATATTTGAGCACAAGTTTAGTCATAACTACAAATTCTGAATTCTATTATCATTGAAAACAAGAAAACAGCATGTCTAGATATAAATACATGAATCAGGCTGAAAACTGCAAATGGAAAATTAATAGTACATAAGTGCTTGATAACTAACCATCCTTATCCATTTCACTTGCACAGGGTTGTCGAAGTTTTCCGTCCTGGCCAATTAACATTTGTCCATTACATCTGTGCCAGGAACAAATTTCTGATTTGTCTTTACATGATTCTGGATATTGTGCAATTAGATATGTTCCCACTGCACTTGCATTGCAAGCATTGTTCATGTATGTTTGAGCACCTTTGAAGAGCAGTTGTTTGGTTTTCTCTGCAATAATAAGAACAAGAACAAAGATGACATTATTATTAATATTTTAACTGTACTGTCCAGAGTGACAGAGTGTATCTACTGTATAACCTCTTAAGTACAAATTTATAGCAACAAATATGACTTCAGTTACTTTTTTCTGCCTTCTGGTGGCTGACTGGAATTTTCAACCCAAATATCATATACCCTCCAAGCTAACCAAGAAAGAAAATTGTGAGCAACTTCCAAATCTCTTTTCCTACAAATAATTTCTAGCTGTTGGAAATCAAGAACATATGATTTACCTAAAACCAAATCATATTGCTTCAATGAGGCCAGAATAATACATGCTGATTAAATGTTAAATACCTCAGTTCAAGCTGGTTTGATATGAGCTTATCACAGTATCATAGTGACAGGGAACATCTATATGCAACATTACATACAAATTGTGTTTAGTTTACTTTATTATAATTGCACATGATACAACTAAATTAAATGCCGTCTTCAGTATACATTATAACTATAAAAATAAAAACACAAACATACATCCTTTACATTCTATATAATTGAAATTGAAAAGCCGATATTGCACTATACTGTAGAATTCAATATAGAAGTTGAACCGAGCTGAATGGTTGGAGATTCAACTATTGTAGTCTTTTAAGACAGCAAGAACATAAAATAGCTGAAGCAGGAAGCACTGGGGACTACAGCTGAGTGTCCCTTGCTTTGTGTGGGTGGGGAGGAATGGACCCAAGTTCTGCAACCAGGGATGTTTAGGGAAAGCAAGGCAATCAAATGACGCGGGATATTTTGACAGATGAACAATGAGCCCCGTCTTTTATTCAAATGGCTTGTGCGTCCCACGCTTTCGAAAGTGAGGCGGAGCACCTCTGAGCACACACAGAGCGCTTTTTTTTTTCTTTTTGGTCCCACACCAGCCAAGTTAGAGCGACCGTTCCCGCCGTGTTATGGTAACAGGAAAGAGGGAAGCTTCGCTTTTTTCCTGCGAACAGCCGCCTTTCCGGAGCCCGAGCGGGAGAAAGAAAACGCATCCCGCTCACGGCCAGGGCGGAAAGGCCCCGCGGGGAGGGGGGGGCAAAAGGGAAACGCGCCCTCAAAGCAACGGAAGGAAACTCGGATTCTCGCGAGGACAAGCCCCGCCGAGCGATTTCTCTGTCCTCCCCTCTCCCCACATCCCACCACCCCCCCGCGTTGCCTCACCGAAGATCTCGCGCCGGTACCTCTCGCCCGTGACGCCCTGGCTCAGCTCCTTCAGCCGCACGCGCGTCTTCAGCTGCAACGGGGACGAGTCCGCGAACGGGCAGGAGCGCTTCGGCATCTCTTCCCCAATATCGCCGACCGTGGGCTCGGGGCACCCGCAGCTCCGGCTGAGCGGGAACAGTTAACGCGCCAAAGGCTTTAATCCAGCCCTGCCTTTTCTGCGCGGCAAAAGGGAGCTCGAGGCGTAAACAAGACTCCCGGGAGGAAGCCGCTTCACGGGCCGCCTGCTTGGTCACCCGCGCTTACGTCATCGGACCCTCGGCCAATCGGGAAGCGAGATGAGGACATGGGGGAGAGAGAGGACCCTGGGATTCTGCCAGTGGGCGCTCGCATTGGCGGGGAGAGACGTGACAGTAGCGGGGCGGGGCTGGGTCGAAAAAAGCGCGCCGGCGAGGAGGAGGAAAGCGTTCAAGCAATTGGCGTTGCAATAGCCCTATTTTAACCCAATACGTCCTATGTAGGCTCTGTTGAGCCATTCTTGAATAAACCTCATTTAGGATTCGATGTTGGAGTCAAGACTTCATGAAAAACACAAATGACCTCCTCATTGTGGCTTACATTTGAATGACGTTAACCAAAAATTTAACACTTAAAATTTATACATTTATTATATGTGGAAAAACAAACACGTTTAAGGACTAGGTTTACTCTATTGTACCCTTCACTTTTGTGTCACCAAATGCTTCACCGAGGAGTACATTTCTTGAAAACGGGGGCATTTATCCACTATGAAATGAATGTCATGTTGCACAATATTATTTTTTTCATGGTGATAAGATGCCAATGTTTTTCCCGGTCATAAATTTGGGAGGAGGAAGAAGGTAAGGTGAAGAATTAAATGTGGCTTTAAGGATAAACATGCTGTAAATCCTATTCAGTATATTCCATAGGTTTTATAGAATAAGCATTTCAGCTGTGTTTTTCACCAAGCCTGAACAATATGCAAAATTTCCAACATATTTGTTATGCATGTTGATTGATATTTTATCTACAGTAAAATTTATAACTATCCTACTGGTGCCATGCATATGCAACCCCATGTGAGAACACATAGTAGGATTTACTATGGGATTCTTGGCTACAAGTGACATGTGATCCTGAGCTACAAATATCATCTTCTAGAATTTACCATATTTGGTGATCTTGAAAGATTTTGGCCATGTTTATTTAAAAAAAATATTATAGTATTATCGTTTACATTTATAGATGTAAATCTCTATGAAAATTCAGCAATATACACACAATACTAAGAAATACAATAAATAAATAAATCTAAGAAATATGCAATAAACAAAGTAAACAGATGAAAAACTTGTCCAGACTGATGTAGCACGTACAGTTATGGATGCATCTCAGTATGCCCATATGTCATACTACTTTGAGATCTGTACTGGTTACTGGCTTCTAGGTGCAATTCAAAGTGAACAGAGGGCTAGGATATTAGTGGGGCTATCTATCTCTTATCTCTATTTACCTAACAAGATCTGGCATACTATAAATTTTATCAATGTCACTTAATGGAGCCCAAAGATACCTTATCTATCACTGCATTTGCCTTGTGAAATAGCAACCTCCCTCCAGATCTGGATGGTTCAGACCCTGCTGGCTTTTAAAAAGATCTTGTTCTTCCCTTTGGTATAGTATGGTAACTTACTACCGGTATGTCATATGTAAGTTACTGTCCTGGTTTGTATGTATTCTGCCGTTACTAATTCTTGTTGGCTGCCCCAGAAAGCAAAAGAATGAATTACTGTAATAAATATGACATGTCCATAGAATAAACAAACAGGTAAGCTACATTTAACACACATTCTGCTGGAAGAAAATTTGAAATCATATAGAATAGTAAGTACAGAGTACATCAATTGATTGTGCACATTCCAATATTATTTTAGTATAGTATAGCCTTTATTGTCATTGTACATCATGTATACAATGAAATTGGTTTTAGCCTCACTGGTGCAATCCATGACAAAAAATACATACAACATAAATAGTATAAAGAATAATCCATATGCAAATAATTGGGGGCGGGGAGAAAGAAAAAAGACAAACTAGTCATACGTTTCCGCATGTACATGGAGTTGATTGTGGTTGTGTTTAAGAGTCTGACAGCCAAAGGATAGAAACTATTTTTAAACCTATTTGTTCGGCTGGCTATGTTTCGATATCTTCTGAGGGTAGAAGTGCAAAGAGACACTGACCAGGGTGTGAATCATCTCTGAGTATCTTCCTTACTCTGCTAAAGCAGAGAGACCTGGCAATGTAATCCAGTGGTGTTAGAGGGCAACCAATGGTTTCTTGTGCCGAATTGATCACTCTTTGTAGTGCCTTCTCGTCCGCAGCAGTTAAACCAGCGTACCATACTGTAATGCAGTATGTGAGGACACTTTCTATCGTGGACTGATAAAAAGAGGTCATCAGCTGTTGTTCCACCTGATTTTTTTCGCAGGACTCTTAAGGAAATGAAGTCTTTTTGGTTACTAAAGGTAAATTTTACCTGACATTTATTTCAATCTGAACCCAGTTCCTGCTGACTTCAGTCCACATTGGTTTGGTACCTAACTTAGTTCAGAGATAAAGCAGGAAGTAACCAGCAATCACATATTTGCTTTGGTGGTGCTTTCTGTTCATGTTACTTTCTTTGTTTTCCTCATAAAATTAATATATGACTTACATCTATATAACAAATGTTGCTGCTGAATTTTGTTAACATATCGTCTCATACATGTGTGTATGTCTTTTAGTGGTGCACTTTAAAAAAGCTAAATATAATTAATAAATTTAACATTATTTGGCGTATAAAATTGGGTCTTGCATTAGTGTCATCAACCTGTTACTGGAAGAATAAAGATAATGGAGTAATGTCCGAGCACCATAAAGAATTTGGCAACCGTAGGGAAAATGCTAATAGAAGGGTGATCTTGATTAAATAGTTTATAAAGTCACAAATTAGAATGAGACTTACATTGTAATTTTTGAACTTTCAAGTTATAAAAATAAGCGACCTTTTTCTTCAATTACTAGTCTTTATGGACCAGATTCAAAATAAAATCTCGTGTTATCAGTTCTGTATTAAAGCCAGAAGTCATTCATAAGATTCAGAACAAAGAGACAATATTACTTTCTTATAAGGCTTTATTGAGTAAATAAAGAGCTGTAAGATAAATACAGCTCCATTTACAATATACAAAATAATCAAGAGAATAGTTTTAGTGCATTTTGATCATCTTGTTTATACTTGCTATATCAACAATTGTGTGGCACAACGCATCAAAAAAATATTAGGCCTAAAACCTGACCTATTCTTGCCTGATGTACATTTAAGACATTTTCAGTGTCTTATGCTGTTCCCCACATTGAATCATCATGTATTTTATATAACAATTGCATTTAAACAGCATACTAAAGTTTTACTAAATTATTAAGCCAAATTTCACATGAAGTTTCAGTATCCTAGGAAACAGTCAAAATACAATATATATTTTTCATGAAGAATGAACTATAACAAATCCTGACTACTAAATATTTAATTTCATTTGATGCTATTTTATGGGAACAAGATTTCTGTTAAAATATGCCAAAGTTAATAGATTCTCTATGAATATTGATTTAAACAAGTGCAAACTAAAAGGCCTAAGGAAGATCCACTGACATGAATGGGAGCTACCAAAGTGTTCTTGCATAGCACCCATTCATATAGATGGGAACTGTGTGGAAGTATTTGCTAATGGTTTATGTCTGCTAAAGAAATTGTTTATGTGCAGGACTGTATGTGCTTATAGCTGGCTTTCCATGCAACAGATACTCACTTGAGATAAAATGCACAGCTGGGCAGTGGAAAAATGTCATGTCAAGCAAATGTTATAGCAAAGACATTTCAGTTACAAAGCTAGACTTTTTAAAGAGATACAGAAAACAAATCATTAAATGTAGTGAGCAAATAACTGATAATGTATTATGGGTATGTAATGTAGGGTAAAGGCCACTTTGGTAAACTTTGGTCGGATAGTATGTGCAGAGATATGGTAGGTTGAGGGAAAGTCTTGAATCATTTCTGACAGGACTAAAATCTATCTGAAATGCATGTTGATTAAAGGTGCTCCTTCTAGGGCAGCACCAAATCATTTTTAAAAAGTCATTTAGAAAACATTGACCTCCTGTTAACATTGTCTAGGCAAGATAATGTATTTTTACAAAGACAAGGCTAAAGCACATAGGATTCTTATTAAACAACACATAGAACATTTTAGGGTATTATATTGCAGCAAATACCAAGAATTCTGTGGTATCCTAAAGAGCTTTATTTTTTGGGGCCTTAAGGATGGGTTACTTTCTCTAGAAAATATCCTACCATGCTAATATAGGGAAATTGACCAAGCATATACATCAAATACAAGTCATGATGATATGTGCCATAATATCACTATGAAAATGGTATAAGTTGTATGTGTATCATTTGAACGATGACATCATGAATTCACTTTTGCCTTTCTCTCAGTGGATGCTGATTCAAAAACTAGTGAACACTATCGGTTCTGAAGGCTAGAAAATGGTTTATCCTTCAGAACTATGGTGTTTGCTACTGGTAGTTTTCTAGCCCTCTTTCCAGGAATTGTCACCATTCTGAAGACTAGAGATTTGTAAGTTCCAGAACCATGGCATTTGCTAGCTGTCTAGCCATAGGAGGGCTGGAATGCTTAGGAAGGCTAGCAAACATGATCATTCTTGTGATCGTTTGGAGATGGAGCAGTCCAAATATTATGAGAATGAGGTCCGCATGCAGAATGATGCAGGGCAGTCTCGGGAGGAATGCCCCTTTGCATCAACTGGGTATGCCTGAAGCTACAGAAAAAAGCAAAAAAAGTGGACCCAGGCATGGTGGGGCAGGGAGGGCCTGGGTCTCCTGGACGTGGTGGAGTGGGCCCTATCTCTGGTGCTCTACTTAATGACCTGCGCAGTTGCTTAAAGATCACAATTAGGAGAGCCAGGATTACAGTCTCTGAGAAAAGTAGTCATGTGAGCATCTCTCTTAATGACCGCTTCGTTCAGGACTGTGCAAACTGGGATTCTGGTCCCAGTTGTGCTTATATTGTCTGTATACAAAACTGCTACTGATCAGCAGGAAAGAGAATTTCCATCATCTTTTGTATTTCTAAGAGAAGACCACATTCTCAATAAATTAGGAACAAAGTATTCCAAAAGAATTAGATTTTACTGTACATTATCTAACATGAGAGCTGCAATGAAAAACAGGGTAGAACACTTGACCACATGAAACATGTTCTCACTCAAACTCTTTAGACTTTTTAATACTACCGGTTCTATCCGGTTCTATAGAGTAGGTAGTAACTCTGTGATGACATCACGGAGCCAGTTTTGTTGGTGGCTCTGTGGGCGCCGCCATCTTGGATTTTGCTTCTGCACATGCACAGAAGCTAATTTTAGTTTTTGACTGGTGCGCACTCGAGGCACGATCCTGAGCAAACCAGTAGTAGGAAAATTCAGAACCCACCTCTGCCTTATACTCACTTGTGTAACATCTTAACTAAGGGACTGGTAAGCACTTAGCATACACAATAAGTTCCCAGGGTACCAGCATCCATATAGGAACTGCTATTAAGTCCTATGATGATTGTGGGCCTACTCCTAACTAGCAAAATAGACATTTATGATGTGGCAGTACCCAAACTGACAATTTTTCAAATCCCAGTCAAGTATGCTAACAAGTGTGTCATATATTTATTTACAGCACTAATATTGCCACCCAATTCAGACAGCATGAGTCTGGGTGGCCTGTAAAAATCAGCAAACAGAAAATGCAACAAAAAACAACATATGCTATATTCTTTTCTGAAAATGCTTTCCCTTTTTCATTTCCCAACTGCCTTTGTTATTGAAAATAGTGATCTTAAAAGAACAGCATTTGGCACTCTGCTGCATGTTTCCCATGTCAATGAAGGGGTACATCATGAAAAATTGAAAATGAGCCCCAATTTCTCAGGAATGCTACTTCAAAATTGTATAAATGTAGACATGCTGCCAGATTCACAACCAGAACACTTCCTTCGCATATGCTACTTATTTTGTTGTCAATAGTCACTGCATTTTTAAGGGTTGCTCCAGAATAGTTTATTACCCTGAATTTGATAGACTAACATTCTGAATTGCTTATTCTCTGAAGAGCGATGGAAAAATATTATATTCTGCTGAAAGTCAAGTGAGCAGTAATAAGCAACAGCGAAAAACATGGTCTGACAACGTAGTAAAAAAAAGTGAAGTTACAGATGGTATTTGCACAGTGATATACAGCAAGATAATATTTTGCTATGGTCTTTTAAAATACATTTTCATTGCTCCAAGTTTGTTTACTTGCCTTTTCTTTGTTTTCTTGCCTAACATATAATGAGCTAAAAGTACAGAACTTCTGAGGGCTTCATGTGGAGCACTACCAGAAAATATTGAATGAAGGGAAGGTCTATATCTCAGGTTCTAACAGCTGTATCCACTCCAGTCTGACCACTGCCAACGAATGATTTCAGGTATTGGTTTGCCTCCTTCTTCTATGACATAAACTCTTTTGCTTCCCTTTCTGTTTTGATATCTGAAGAATGTTTATTTATAAGAAATGCAGACTCCAAGATAATTCTGCTTTGGCTCTCGGACTTAAAAGGAGCTGCTTAGTTTTATCTTTTCAGTGCACCATTAGGCAGTTTGTTTTCAATAACATATATGCATATCTCACCATCTCCTGACATATGAATGGGAACACTATGGTAGATTGTTTTTGATAGCAGTTTCAAAAAATAATTCCATATGAGTTTGACACTTTTAAATAAACGTTACTACACAGACCGTGACCCACTGGGTTATTGTTCCAGAGATGTTTCTTTACCAGCAGAGAAACAGTATGATCACGGGCAGGTAAAAATGCAGTTGGAGTGTGAGTGACTTCCAATTACCTGCTAATGTCCTATTGACTTTCCTTGTGGGAAGTTGGCAGGGAGCATTGGAAAAGATGATTATGTGGCTTCAACCACATGGCAGTGTGGTGGCTCTGAAATGGCCAGAGTTTTGCCAAATTTTAATTCCATGGGATTATTGAGTTCTGGGTTTTGGATGCATCCTTTAAGTTAGTACACTTAAAGTACATTGATTTAAAAATGGTTGCCCTACAAGGCACCATTTTATCCAATTGAAGATTACAGACAAACAGGAGAATTTTAGTAGTATATACATCTTAATATTCTCCTCAACCAATTCACTCCAATTATTTTTATGTAGCTTCCAAGCCATTTTAATACTTTAAAATAAGAGAAAAATGCTCCTTTCTAATCATAGTCTAGGGAGGCTATTTTGATTTTAAAAGCATCTTCATCTTAGTCTGGGACCACAAAAGATTAGGCTAACCCTTTCTCAGTGCATCTCTTCTATCGGCCCTTAAAAGAGCTGGATCATTGATTCTCTTGATTTTCCAACTCCAACCCATTTAACTGAAGAGGGGGGGAAAAAGAGAAATAATTAGAAATAACATAATGAATAAACAGCGAATAAATAACATAATGAAATATATTACAAGTAGTCCTGGTCATTTAGTCACTATTCAAAAGCTACGATGGGTCTCCCCAGAGGTACTTTCAACCCATTTTTAAAGTTCCAATGTCCACACATATAACCCCCACCCCCACCCCCGTGATCACATGATTGCATTTTTGGGCGCTTGGTGACTGTTTCGCATTTATGGCCATTTGCAGCATCTCATGGTCATTATTTTTGGTGTGAGTTTTTTTTTACTAGTTTCCGGCTTTGTCAACTGGCCAACCATTCCTGGCATCAAGGCTCATGATTTAATTAGGGCATCGGTCGGCACTCTGACAGGCTTTTATTTCCAGTTTCTGGCAAAAAAAAACAACCTCCGCCCATTGGGGAAGACAGGTTTCTCTTAATGACCTTCCTTAACACCCATGTTAAGTGGTGCTTACTAAACAACCATGGCATTCATTTAATGACCGGCACAAAAATGTCATAAAATTGAGCATTGTTATTTGTGACCTGCTTAAAGACCACCATAATTTACTATCATGATTCGGGGCTCTATTATGGTTTTAAACTGAGGATTATCCATATAGGCTATAATCCTAGAGGGTAAATGAAAGAATCCAAATACAAAAGCAGTTAGCTCTAAAGCAGCCATGTAATAAAAGTTGTTTGTTATCTGGTAGGAAACAGCAAAAAAAAAACACAAAACCCATTAGTATTGTTTATATACTATTTTAAATATATATATATCAATTTTGTTTCACTGCTGCGGTTCAAATACTATGGTGAATCATATTATATTATAATATTATTTTTCTTTTAGCAATAGGAATTGTTTAGGACCCCTAATCTATCTCAATCCCCAGAAATATGCTGCTTTTCTATTTGGCAATAACCTTTCTATGTACAACTTAATAAACATAGCAAACCCTGTTGGAACAGTAATGATGAAAATACATACTTGACACACCAACATGGTTTTCCACAAATCTAATGTAATTTTGTGCCTTAGATGGAAGGTCCTCCCATTTTCTGGCATTAGTTGTGTCAGTTTTCCAACCTGGCATTGTTTCATATTCTACTTCCACTTTTTGTAATATTTCCTGATTAGCTTTAAAAGTGAAAAGGCAACTATTCAGGTTATAAGAATAATGTAATTATTATTTAGCATTTACACTTAAAAACATAGTAGACAAACCTTTAACCTAATCTTGGAAGTTTCCGCTCTTTTGGTGACCATTGATCTCAAAAGCTCTTTTTCTCAAAAACGGCTATCTTTGTTTTTAGAATAAATCATATTATATAGAACAACCAGGTGAGATCTCTACTGAACAATCATCCTATTTTATTCACAGCATTTAGGTGTCATTTTCTTGACTTCAGAAAGACAGAATAACTGTACAATTACCGGTATCTATTTGTCTAAAAGTATCTTTAGCGAAATAATGGAGAAAATTATTGGCACGCATTTTACTTATATGAAGTCTGTTTGTAGGCTGGTTCGCAGAAGTGACAATGTCACTGGTTATATATAACTTCTGCAACAATTAAAAGATAAAAGAGAGTGGGAAAAGACCAGATCCTCTCAGCTCTTAATTATTAACATTACAGAATGTGTATACATGGTGCACAAAAGTGTCAAGATGTCCTTTGAAAATTGTCCCGTGTCACGTCCTTTTAAATATCTTTCAGATATTTTTTTTAAAGGAAAACTGGCATGCTATGAAGACCAGCTGCAGTTTCTGTATGAGCTCTTGGGCATTCTTGGAAATTAAATTTTTTGAAGGGCTGTAGCCATGTGCTTATTTAGAAATCTTCTTTAACCTTCCCGAAGGAAATTAAAAAAGAAAGAAAATGGGTACCATAATCTTTATCAGTTTTGTTTCCTGATGTTTGCGAGACCCTGACCTAATTAAACTTTTCAACCTAGTTCAAAGTAACATATTCAGTTAATAACATACCTGGAAAGTATGGAATTCTTTTTCCATCTAGCTTGTAAGCCACACCAATTTTGATTTCATCAAGGACATCCAGAATATCGAGTTTTGTCAATGCCAAACTGCCCAGAAAATATTAAATAGATATTAGTCTCATTCAACACCTCATTGAATCCCTTTTACCTGTTTTTTTTAAAGTTTATGGGATAGCCCAACAGCATGAACTGTTTTGAAGTAATCACACAAAAAAATGTTACAACCGGATAAAGTTTAAATTAATATACACGTTAAGAAGCATTTTAAATACTCCGGTATGTATCACACAGTAAATTTTAGCTACATACAAATGATGAGAATTTAGGTATGGCACTGAAGAATTAAATGTTCCGTATTTTAAAAACTTGTGCAGTGTGTGGATTATATTTTTTTCAAGTATGAGCAAGCCACAGATACCAAACTTATTTTTTTAAGCTTCAACAATTCAGAACCTTCGTTCAGAGCAATCTACAGACCAATCACAGATATCACTTGGCCTGGCTTTACTTCCATTAATTTTAGTTAGTGCTAATCGACATTCCATATCAGTCAGAATTTAAAATAAACACTGTGTATCCCCTTCCCGATATATTTCAGATTGCAAGACCAAACAGTGATGCAAAACTTTATGATGAGGCAGAAATAGCAAGTATGTACCATGCAAATACCACTTTTTATTTCCTGCTTCTTTCTGGTTTACAGCCCCTAAAATGACTGCTGTTTATTATAAGATACTATTGACCCAAGACATTTAATTCCACTGAAGAGAAATGTTATTTTCTTTGGGATAAAGTGCTATTGTTTCTTATCAAAATACAAAACATAATTTTGCTAGACTAATTATAATGTTACCTACATATTTGTACTCCACCGGGTTAAAAGTTATGAGTTCCAAGTGTAGGTCAAAATCTGTGATGCTTACGCAGTAAAGCCGTTGATCATATGAGCGTATCTCAAAATGACAAGGTCTAGCCAGCCGCAACGTCTTTTCCTGCCTGTAGTCACACCCCATTCATGACCTCGTGACTGTAAAAGGTCTCCAATTTCCTACCAGAGACAAAGATACCCAGGAGTTTGGAACAGTAGTCATAGCCAAGTGTCAAAAGCCACTAGTAAATTAACTATTGTCATGTCAAAAATGCATGTTTTTTTTAAAAACAAAAGTTGTTCAACATGGCACACTAATTCAAACAATTTTCCAAACTCTCCCAAAGGCAGTTTATTTTTTCTTCATTTAGTATTAATCAGGGTTGGATTCAAGTTCCAAGCTGGTAAATTATGGTTGGTGTTTAGTCCTAAAATCAGACTTAGAAACTTATTCCAAATTACCACTGATGTAGGGTAATAATTGCAGATTATAGCATATGTAAATGCATATATCAAAGCATTTAATATATGGATGAAAGAAAGGTACATAAGAAAGCAGAAAAGAATGCGAAATCTAATCCTCATTTAGTCATTCAAATCACACTTTGGATTTAGAGTATTGTGTATTTTTAATTCAATCCTAAATGCAGAATTTGGGGTGCAGTTCTTTATGATGCTCATTTCCCCCAAATAGTCTATTGATTAAATCTGTGTCCAATGTGACTCTGAATTACTTTACTCTATTATATGAGTGATAACTTTGTGATAAAGTGATAACTTTGTCCATTATTCCAATGGCATTTATAAACTACAGTTAAAAAAATGTTTTTAAACAAATTAAGAATTCCAAATTGAGAGAATCAGGGAATTTGGAAGATGACACAATTTTTAAAATTAGATTCAGATTAAGATACCTTGTAAAAAGACATTTGAAAGTATGCTATAGAATGATGGTGGTGGGAAATCACACTTCAAAGAAAATTAAGACAATTGGGAGAGCAAGTTAATACCATCCACACATTTTCTATTTTATAATAAAGTTTGAGATTGGCATAATACTTGCATGTATTATTAGCACAGGATCATTACAATTATATTATCCTGGGATGGGCAATTAATTTTCCCAAGGGGCCATATTAAAATCATTGGGACTGTTGTGGAGGGCCAAACCAATAGGCTTCCTGCTGCTCTTTGACGGAGAGCTTGTCGGCCCCATTGTGGCTAGAGTTGAGCTCCTTCTTGGTGACTTTGGCCGCTGAAACCAACATTTTGAGGGGCTGGGAATGTAGAGCCTTACCTCAGCCCAGCCTGGCCCAGCTGCCACTCTTCTGCCACCACCGCTGTTCTCCTGCTAGATCCTGGTTATACTCCACCTGCTTGCCTGCAAGGCCTCGCTTTCAGCAAGGTGGTGGTGAGTGGCTGAGCCTGTGTCCCCTCTAAACCATAGTTGCTGTTGTCTCCTCAGGCTGCTCCAGGCAGGGGGTGAGTACTGCACAGATACAGAAAAGCGCTTTCTCCCCTCCCCCTCTCATGGCTGTCGATTGGATGAAGAAGAGCATGGCAACCATGCAGAACCAGACCTGATTCAGCTTCTCCTGCTCCCTGCGGTGCACTTATTTACATTTTATTTCTAATTTCAGACTCTGGACTCTGACCTCACTCTGACTCTGACCTCACATGGGCTGGATAGGTTCAATCAAAGGGCCAGATGTGGCCTGGGGGCTGTAAAATACTCAAGTCTGTATTATCCCATGCTTATTTTAGTTTATTTGTACTATTTTAGTTATAATAACAAACTTACATTTATTTGTTCAGTTGGAAAGGCTCCAATTCCCACTCTTGTTGTGTAGGCTTTTACTACTCCATAAACTTCTCCAATATACTGAGGAGGAATGCCCAACCCAGTGCATACACCACCCACGGTGCAGTTTGATGATGTCACAAAAGGATATGTGCCTAGCAAAAAGCAAAAATTACAGCTAAATAAGATACACTTTGGGATACTCCGATATGGTTGGATCCGAATTAAGTCATAGTTATAATATGCCCATTGAAATCACCAGGGTCTCATCAATTTGAATTAATCTCAGCATGATTCATGATCATACAAAATATGAATATTTAAGAATGTATGAAAAGGGTAAACTAACCACCATTTCTCTCAGTGGCCTGTCAGGCTTCAGGAAAGACATGCTTTATTTCTCATCTGTATGCATTATTCTTTCTCATCAATATGGATCTTACTCATGAAATAATAATCTAACCCTTCTCATATCTATGTAAATGGACAAAATAATTCATTTTTCTATGTAGCTTGACAACCATATATTGGACCAAATGACATACCAAAATCAATGTCAAGTAGTGCTGCATTGGCCCCTTCCACCAGAATTTTCTTTGGAGGGCCGTGTAGTGCTTCATACATGAAATAAACTCCATCTTGGACCATTGGTCTTATTGTTTCAGCATATCCCTGCAATATTCCATATATATGTATTAAAAGTTACTATATTTCTCTTATATTGGGTGAAAATTAAGAATAGAAGCATATCAGAAGCCAAACCAGAAAAACCACAATTTCTAGGCAATTAAGGAAGAAATATAGATATTGTTAACTGTGATAGGCTGACTAGGCACAAGAATCAGGTTGATTATATTTATTTTTTATTTTATTTATTAATTTGTCAAGCACATATTATATAATATATATAAATATAAACATGTTTTGAATACATGAAATGAATATGAATAAAAGAGAATATTAGAACAGGGACGGTAGGTACAATGGTGCACTTATGCACGCCCCTTACAAACCTGTTAGGAATGGGGTGAGGTCAACAGTAGACAATCTAAGGTTAATTTTTTTGGGATTTGGGGATGAAACCACAGAGTCAGGTAGTGCATTCCAGGCATTGACCATTCTGTTGTTGAAGTCGTATTTTCTGCAATCGTGTCTGGAGCAGTTCACTTTAAGTTTGTATGTATTGTGTGCTCATGTATTGTTGTGGTTGAAGTTGAAGTAGTCGTTGACAGGTAGCATTGTAGCAGATAATGTTATAAACTACGCTTAGGTCAGAACAAATGCGGCATAGTTCTAAGTTGTCTAAGCCCAGAATTTCAAGTCTGGTGGCATAGGGTATTCTGTTGCAAACAGGGGAGTGGAGGACTCTTGTGAAATATCTCTGGACGCACTCAATTGTATTAATGTCCTATATGCAGTGTGGGTTCCAAACAGATGAGCTGTATTCGAGAATTGATCTAGCATATGTTTTGTATGCTCTGATTAGTAGTGTAATATTACTGGAGAAGAAGTTAAGCAAGATTAGGTTTATTTATTTATTATTCATCATGACAAATTCTGAAGCTTTGCCAGTTTAATCTGAAGAAGAATAAATGGCATCTTGTCAGATTCTTTTGGATGACTTTGGGCATTTAAGGATCTGAACCAGATGATTGGAAAAGTTTGACCAATTCAGACTGAAATAGTGATCTCTCATAACTACAGATAGCCCTGGACTTACAACAGTTCATTTAGTGACCATTCAAAGTTATATCATCACTGAAAAAAGTGATTTATGACCATTTTTCACACTTACAACTGTTGCAACATTCCCATGGTCATGTCATCAAAATTCGGATTGTTGGTAACTGTCTCACATTTATGACAGTTGCAGTGTCCTGGGATCATGTGATCACATTTTTCTACCTTGTGACAAGCAAAGTCAATGGATAAATAAGATTCACTTAACAACCACGCTACTAACTTAACAACTTCAATGCTGCACTTAACAACTGTGGCAAGAAAGATCGTAAAATGGGGTAAACTCACTTAACAAATGTTTTGCTTAGCAACATAAATTTTGGGCTCAATTATGGTTTTAAGTTGAGGATTATCTGTAACTGCATATAGGACAAAAATATTCAGCTGAGTCCAAGAGGGTATAAATTCTTCTTTTGGTGAAGGAGTTTTTCCAGTCATAATGACACTAGTTCTAGTCATCTCAGAAGTTTTCACCATCATCATTAATCATGACATTCTCCTGGAAAGATAATCCAATCTAGGTTTATCTATTCTGTTAAAATTCAAAGTTTCAAGATGGGAATGTTAGAGGTTTACCTTTAGTTTTTTTAGTTGTCCTTCTATGTCAACTTCTAAAGAGGGAAACATTGACTTGTACTGGTAAGCCAGATTTTTAAACCTGCAAAACATCAACAATTAGCAGCATACACTGTACATAGATATTTTAAACTGTATTTTTTCCCTACAAATCAGAGGCAAAAAAAATACCTGGTGAAATATGCATGAAGACCAGGTTGCATGTTCAAACAACAGGTTTTTAAGTGTCAAAGATGATCAGAATTTATCTTATTAAAGTCAATGAAATAAATATTTCTCCAAATCCAGCTCGTTTTCAGTAATATATGCACAACTAACTTCACAGTTCCCCACAGAGCACATTCATACATACTTTCCCTTCTGTACAGTATCTTAAGAGTATACAAAAAGTTCCCATCCAAGAGGCTCCTTGCTGTGCAGTCGACTAGAATACCTTAGTGAAAATTCACTGAAGTCTGAAAGAAGATCGCAAATCCGAAGTCCTGTCCGTGCAGCTTTGGAAGAATAAGTTGGTCCAATTCCTTTTTTTGTCGTGCCAATGCTAGCAAAAAAAGACAATTGAGTGGAATCAACCGTTGAACTGTTCAGTTATTTAGTGGTACAGATATTTCCAAATGTCTTATAATAGAAATTGGTTAAAATGAGTAGTCTGGATGTACATGAATGCAGGCATGCATTAGAAAAAAATATTCACCTATGTAGTCTTTGATCTTTTCAGATTCAGAACAGATAAGAGTTTAATTTTCTTTTGAGAAATCAAACAAAATTTGAAAAAAAAGCTTCCTACTTTTTCATGCTTGAATAGAAGAAAGTTGTATGGATTGCACAGATGACTATCACGGAACAATATTATTTTGGAACTCAAGTTGGATGCCAAAATCCAACACACTGGAGAAGGCTGGTATAATTGGAATAACAACATTATCTCCTGTTTCATCAACTACCAACTTCACTTTCTCTTTAAAAGAAATAAAGTGGCAGCATATCAGGACCAACCTCAACTTAAGTCAAAGTTCAACTCACCAATTGAAAAGTAGCAACAAATAAAGAAATAACAGGAAGGAAGAAGGGTGTAGCTATCTCTTTAAAATTAAAAGTGTGATTTTGGTACCACATTTTTCTATTTTGGTTTTGCTGGTCTTTATTTTTTAAATGTTTTATTGCTCTATACATTGTTTAATTTTTATATGGTGAGCCTCACAGAGTTTTGCCTTTAAGAAAAGGTTATATAAATGTTTTAAATAAATGATCCAAATGGAAATATTTCTCTTCCTTATATTCTCAGGTATTCATATTCTGAAGATTCTCAGGCAATAGGCAACCTAGGTAAACAACAAATATAACTGGAAAAGTATAATGTTCCCAACTTCTGTTTCTTTAAGGTTAATGAGCGATATATTGTCTTTACAAGGCATTATTCCTCTCAACTGCGCATCCTCCAAACTTCAGTCATCTGTGTTTGGGAAGTTCTGATCATCTCAAAGATCACAATGTCTTTCTTTTAGGGAATCCAGCAGTAGCTATGTTACCACACACTGATTAATTGTACTAGACCAGGAAGCTATGCATGTACAAGTACTTTTCCATACTGTACTGTGTGCCAAGGTTGCTGTGAGGATGCTTCCTTTCACTACTTCACTGCCAGGTTTTTCAGAGTTATTCTAAATAGATTAACTGGGTATCATTTTCCAGCTCAGTGACCTATCAAATATAACCTCCAGCACAGAGACGTGACTGTGATCAACTGGAAGGGAAAAAAGCATGTCAATAACTATATCGTCTTTTCCCAAAACATTGGAAAAGTTTATCAATAATATGTTTTCCTGAAAATAAGACATCCCTTGATAATAAGTCCAATCAGGCCTTTGAGTGTATGCACTAAAATAACCCCCCCCAAATAAGCCCTCCCCAAAAATAAGTCCTCCCTGAAAATATTTAAACGCATGCACAGCAGGTCCCCGCCATTTCCTCAGGTTAGGGTTAGGGAGACAGAGTTGTAAATCAGGTAAGATGGCAAGAGTAGCCCCATCTTGCTCCACGCGTCCCAAAATAATATGACCTCCCCAAAAATAAGGCCAAGCACTTATTTCGGGGTTCAAGAAAAATATAAGACAGGCTCTTATTTTCAGAAAAACACGGTAATTATTTGAGTATGAACTATCTTTTACTCAGAACTGATTCCCTCCCTACCATGTGCAGTTCTGATACAATGTAAGGATTGATTCCTAGTGACTATATCAGTAAATACTCACCAGCGTAACCTGGCTTTAATAATAAAAGATACTTTTCCATTCCATGATCCATTTGTATCACATGTCACCTCATAATTAACCTTAATATCCTCTGAGGCTGATTCTGGCAGTTCAAAATACTTTTAGAATCCAAATCCCTAATACAAAGGTGCCTTTTTGTTCATTGTTCAGCTTTTACAACCTTACTGTAATACTAATTCAGCAGTGGCAGTTATATAACTGAACAAATCTGAAGAGATCCTCACACATAATCTGGGTGGTAATGCTATGTCACTAAATTTGCCTCAGGAAAGATAATATATATATGATACATTGTCTAAATTTTACATTAGCCAGTATTCCCATAGCTTCATCATTCTCACAAAGAGATAAAAGCAAGATTTCTATTTGTACGCTGTGTCATGAAGAGCTGCCATGTTCTAATGTGCAGATTCTATAACAGAGCCCCATGTGAAGATAGGAAGAAAGCAGCAAGGTAAATAAATATGGGCCTCAGACATGGACTGGCATTCAAGTCCTCCACATAATAAAAACCTCACCACGTAATCTGCCTCACCATGCACTGCTTGTAAAGCAGTTTTCTTCAGAGTAGATATAGCTCTGAAGGTATAGCTTTTATTGGTGCATCCCTTTTATATAAGCACAGTCTATGTGACATACATGCATGACACATATAGGGATCAGAGTGTTCTTATACAATTTGTGACTCTTGCACATTTGAAACTGATTCGTGCATGCATGCTGTGTAAATCGATATTTTAAGCAAGAACAGCCAAAAAAAGTAACAGAATCGTTGCATTACATTGCATTTGATGTGTTTTTCTTTCCAGACTTATGCCACATCTAGTAGCAGAATTCAAGTATACCAAGATATATAATTACTTTTTCCCCTCTTGTACTTGACGCTGTACTTCTTGAAGTCCATCAACTGCTTGGTGAAAATCAAATACTGCATAGCAGAGGAAAAGCCACATGAAGATTTGAGGGAGATAAAACAAGGTTTTATTTTCAAATATTTCACACAATTATGCTTTTAATGTTCTAACAATGAAGGAATCAAGCTGGTGTAATTATTAGCAGCATCGTGCTTCAAAATAAAGAAATTGCCTATCTCAAAACAATCTTAATTTTAATTTACCATCTGTTGTATCAAATATATTAAAATAAGAATTATTTGTTCATAGACAAAAATATGACGCTTGCTAAATTACCCTTTTTAATTAGAGAAAAGACAGTATAAATGAATTTATGACTTGTAGTTTTCATGATTAGAAAAAGATTGGGTAATTGAAAAAGCTTTTTTTGTAATCATAGAGTAAGAGTTAACTTTGCAATCATACTTGTATCTGCTGCAAAGGATTAATCCTTTGTTTCTTTCTCTTATCTTTGTTTTCTTTATGCTGTATTAGTTTGTGTTAGCTTTTATGTTCTTGTTAAAAAATTTAATACAATTTATACAAAAATATGAATTCTTCCCAGTACAAATTAAAATTAACAACAATATGAAAAAGTTATATTTATTTTCTCTCTCTGAATACTACTTACCAAGATGTGCTCTGTCGGATATTATAAGTCTTTTCTCCCAGTCTTTTAACCCTATCAGAAGAAATGTGCACCAGTTAGAAGAATGTGGCTATATAGAGGACTGAACAATCTACAGCAGTCCTTCTCAACTGGCAACTTGAAGATTTATGGACTTCAACTCCCAGAAATCCGCAAGTAACCCTTTATGCCAGTTACCCAGGATGAAAAACCTTACTCTTAAAACTATAATACTCAAAGTGTGACATGCAGAGGCCAATATTGCAGCCTCATAGATCAAAGCCTGCTCACCACCAGTGACGCATTTACAGTCACTAAAAGTGTCTTTTAAGGAAATGTAATTTACCATCTCTTGAATTTTTTTTCAGCTTTAACCTCTTGTCCACAATAACTGAGGTAGGTTCAATTTCTCTGTTTTCGGAATGTTAAAATATCCTTCTAAAATAAGGATAAGTGCCACTATTTATAGCAAACCCCTTTCTTTTTAAAGAAAAAAATATTAGGTACAAACCTTTCTTCTCATTTTTTTCAGCTTCTTCAAATAAGCCAGGTAAGTGTATAACCACTCCATTACCTAAAAGGTATATACAAAACTTTTGCTATAAAATCAAGACATCAAATATCATCCTTAAAAGAGTAAGCATTAGGCAAATACAGCTATTCTTATATGATAAGAATTTGCAACAGATTGGATTTTTCCAGCTTTTCTAATTAAAGTTTAAAATGGAATTATTAAAGAATCTCTGCACTATCCCTTTTGACGGATCAATGTGTTGTAGTTAATGCAGGATCTGAAACTTAGCTGAGAATATTTTTGATAGTACTATATCCTGTCATTGCCTAATTTGGTCTTAGCAACACATGCCAGATCAATATATTCATCCACCACAATATTGTAGATGGACACAGTCTTATTCTACACTGACCTGGCATTTACCAACAGCAGCTGGAGGCCAATGCACCTAATAGTGCCATCACTTGGGTCCAGATCTGGGGCAACTGGCTTAGAAGAGACCACTTCTCCTGTAATGGCAAAATGTAACTAAACATCAGAGGTGGGTTCCTACCAGTTCAGACTGGTTCTACCGAGTAGGTAGTAGGCCACCGGTGACGTCACGGAGCTGGTTCTGTTGCTCCGTGGGCACTGACATGTTTTTTTGGGAATTAAATTTTTTTTGGGAGGGGGTTCTTCTGCGCATGCGCAGAAGCCGAGTTTCCAGCACTGCACATGCGTCGCCATCTTGTTTTCGGCCTTTTTTGGGGGGAAATTTTTCGGGGCTTTTTTCTACTGCGCATGCGCGCGAGGTGCACCCATGCGGCATGGGAGGCAGCGAACCGCCGGCAAGGTAAATTAGAACCCACCCCTACTAAACATGCATGAAAATTAGACATAAAGTGGGATTATAAACAACTGTTCTTTGTTCTTCTGAACATTAAAAATTTTCAGTCACTTGTGCTGAATCTTAAGTATTTCTTCATTTCTTTTACTGAAAAGGCACAGATAAAAGACCAGAGTTTCCCCAAAATCTGAAAATGAAACAAGAAAATGCAGAGGTTGTTTTATCTTTAATTTAAACTCAGTCAGATTTATTCCTCCATACTGAAAAGAATAACAGATAAAAGCTGCTGAAGAATAAATTTATATTTAGATCTTATGAGTCTGAATGGAATACTTACCAATAAAAGAAACAGCCTTAGGATTAATTATACCACTAGGAAAGAGGTGAAAATCGTATTCCTTCCCGTCAACAACGACAGTATGACCTGCATTATTTCCACCCTACGAAAGATAAAATAAGATATTTAAGTAATTTTTCATTTATTACTATTGGTGAAGAACTGCCAGCAGAATTTTTGTTGTTGTGGTACTACAGCAGGGATAGATATTATGTCCTTAGGCATAAACTAGATCAAACTCAATCTTTTATATTTTTCTATTATAGTGATTGAAACTAACAATTGAAGAGGAAACTACAAGCAACAAAATGCTTGATATCTTTTATTTTCTGAATGCTGCAAAAATAATGGCTACAGTGGAGGCTGACCTATGATCACACTTTAGAATTCATTTATCTTAAATGAAATCCAAATTAATATGGTAATAAAGCAATAATGTCCCCAAACACATATTTGATCACATTCAAAAGAAGTTAGCTTATTTCAGCTTCAAGATTAGTTGCAACACAGCATTGCAGACTTTGCTACCCTAAAGCTGTGGTACAGCAGTGATGGCTTAAGGAAGAAAATAGTATTTAAAAACAGGAGCCCTTGTGATAATTAAAGGTTATTTCATCCATGGGCTGGGACAAGATGAGAGCAGTACTGTATCATGGAAAAACGAGCATTGCCAGGACATAACTGTGACCTGATAAACTACAAATCAGGCCCTGGCCTTATAGTGTTACCATTAACCTTTTGAGAGAGAAGCAAATTCCTGTTAAATATTTATTTGACCAAAGTGTGATGCACCTAAATGAAGACATATTTAACTGAGGTCCATAGTGATTACTTTTCATCAAAAGGCTCCAAAGACCTGGCCTGCAACACCTGTCAGCTCAGAACAACGATGTATGTCACTGTTAAACCTAAATGTTTAAAAGCTGCAAAACTGCCTAGACCTGAACTTAGCTGTGACTAGTTTTAAATTAACCTGCAAATGGCCCAGGGGATTTGTTCACTGTTACACAGATCGATTTCATAAGTTGGGCCTTTTGTGTCTTCTATATCTGCATGTCAGATCAAAAGATCATACTGATAATACACTCAGGATTTACTTAAAACCTCTTATTGGTTTTCTTCCCCATAATTTCATGTCCGCTACAGCAGTAGCACAAGGGCTAAAAGACATTAACAAAACTGCTGCAAAAAAATCCTTTTTCTGACGTTATAGCAGTATTAACACTACTGTGTTGACTTCTACATTCTTAGAGAACTAAATAGCCAAAGTTACATTTTGCTAATTAATTTACCTGCAAATCTTAGAAAGCAAGGAAAAAGATTAAACAAATGCCATTTGTACTTAGTTGACTGCTTCACCTGTTACACAGAACAGCAGACTTATATCGTTTTTATTTATTTAACCCATAGCTGAGCTTGAAGCACAAACAAGAGCCTAGGAAACCAACCTTGTTTTCTGAAAGAGGTTCGGTAACTTTAAACTTGACCTTTTCATGGAATACGGGTGATCCTGCTGCAATTTTATAAGCACCCAAGGAGAAAACCAAGTTTAAAATAGCAATGTCACCATTTTTTTTTTCTCTTAGCGCAAGCAGGTGCTTAACAGATGCTAGGTCCATAAGTTTCTATTTTGTATCGGTTTACTTGGCTTTTAAAAGTAACATGTGAAATAAACCATCTTATTCATATTTATTGTTGTAATCCTGGTCCCCATAAAATGTGGGCAAAACTTTATGAATTGCAAACGGTACATGTGCAATTATGGCAGCATATGGTATATGTTTGAACAAAACTTTTATGTATTTCATTTGTAACCCACCTGTATTAGTGTTTATACATAACTAGCTACCTTGCTGGTGATGGTTAGGCACAACACACAACTTCCAATCAGAAGTTGTGACTTTGTTCAAAGCCTCTACATCTCACGATATTCTCTATTATTCCAATTCACCTTTGAATGTTGTGCATTGTGTGAAATGCACAATTTTCAAATAAAGGACTGGGATATGAATTTCCATTATTTTTCAGATTCCAGCAGTAGTGGGTTCCTACTAGCGGGAATTTCCCCCCACTTGGCGAATGCCCCCGAACCAGTCCTCTGGCTTGAAATCCATCTACCGGAGCGAAATGTACTAGAAAATAACCCTCTGCGCATGCGCAAACCTCCTGCCCATGTGCAGATGAGTTTAACCCGGGAGTGATGGGGGCATGCACGTGAGCGTAGCAAGCATAGCAAACGCGCACTTCTGGCGTAACCCCGAACTGGTAGGGTAGGTAAGTGGGACCCACCCCTGGATTCCA
>JANHFT010002821.1:592581-611341 GCA_032467955.1 Pseudoxenodon macrops | reverse complement strand
CTCCGGAGGGTGAAAAATGGCCGAAAATCAAGTCTGAATATTAGCCCGCCAGCGCGCACAAGCGCACTGTAGCTGACAGGGTAATGCCTCGCATGCCTTCAGAAATGACTCTGCGTGCCATCTGTGGCACGCATGCCATAGGTTCGCCATCACTCTACTAGGGAATGACGTGGATATCATCTACTTGCATTGTGTTTAAAAAGGGAGAGGCGTGAATATTATATATATACTGTACACTGCCTTGAGTTGACCAAAAACAAAAGTGAGATAAAAATCTAATAATAAATAACATTTGTAGCATATATACATCTCTAGCAGGTTAAACAACAGCAATATTCAATCATAATGAATGTTAATGTACCATGAGAAACTATACCAGAGAATGTTTGGTGTGCAGTAGCATTCATGATGGGTAAAGATTCCTGTTGTTTTAATCTGCTAACCACACTGTTTTCCCTTAACAATTTTGTGACATGGCTGGGCTGAGAAACTGATCCAGAGTTATTCAGTTGGATTGCATGCCTAAAGGAGGGGAAGATGGCATCTTCTGGTTTCTAGTCCAGCATTTAGCCACTACCAAACTGGGTCTGCACTGAAGTGACTTATATACTTTGAAACAAACCAAGCAATAAATAACATAAACACACATATAAGTAAGGCTTGTTTGGATAGTTTATATGAACACAGCAGTTGTGTTTTGTGCATGTAAAATTATATATGAATTCAGCCCTTATGTTGTAATGTAATATTCCCTTGAGGAATGCACTTGGAGAAAGCCTGAAAATTGCATATTTTGCTATTTTCCTAAAAATATAAGGCAGAGCAAAACAAAACCTTTCTATGAAGATCATGTGGGAAACAATTTTATTTATAAAAACGATTGTATGTCAGGCTCCAAGATCCAGAGGAGATTTTACTCTAAATTGCCACTGATGCAATCGTGTCTCTGGTTTCCCCTTTTTGTCATCTAATGAAATTTTCTGTACTTCCCAATGTTGCAATTGTGCAGATACTTCCTGCCTGTGCTTTACAACATTGTGAAATTCACAATGGCAGTGCTTCAGCGCGAAGGTTCTAGTTTATAGAGCTCAAATATAGGATCAATCTAATATCAAGATGATCCCCACAATGTATTTATAGAATAAAGTCACAGTTTTAAATAAAGTTCTTTGCATGATGATGATTCTTTATCAGGCTGTTCCAGAATTTAAGGGCAGTATTTTGGAAAAAACCAACAGAGAAAACGAAGATTCCAGTGTTGACAAATTCAACCTTAGCACTTGTAAAGCACTAATTCAAACCAAGGTAAGAACAAGAATGAAATGAGCTTATTAAATCTTGTTTATCCATATGTTGCTTCTGTTTTTAAAAAAGTATTGGCATATCAGTATGGATTAACACTAGGCAAACAGTCAAGCAGAAAGATCCCTAATCAAGGAATACCACAATCAAGGAACTACCAAAGAGAAAAACCACACTCGCAACAACATTTGCAGGGCAAATTATTGTATATAAATAGGAAGCAAACCCCATTCACTCGCACTGATAATGTTTGGTAATTAAACATCTGCAAATAAACCACTAAGTTGAGAGAACAACAGGGACTCCACACATATTGGAAGCCTAAAATATAGAAAACATTTTTATGTCTGGCATTTTATCTGTGCTACAGAGACTTGCTTTTAACAGTCAAAAATTATATTGATTCTGGTGGCTGAAGCACATATCGCTCACTTCTTAGAGGGAGCAATAGGAAGCATTTCACTTTATAGTCTAACAGCCGACTTGTATAAGTTAAGCTTTACTAAAACTCTCTAGGAACTCTATGGGTAAATATCTGATTTGATTTGGGCTTTAGGTCCATTTTCATGATCTAAATTGTTGGACATACTTGAGACTCTTAATGTAAATTTGATTCTCTTTTATCTTGTCTCACTTGTCTTGTATCTTGTAACACTTTGTGAAGTCAATTGGAAATTCTACTAGAACAGAATAAGGATAATTGTGGACGCTTGACTTAGAGAAAAGAGTATACACACACACACACACACCCACACCTGTTCTATTGTATTTGGCAATTAGTATGTTTCGGATAATCAAAAGCCCAGTTTTAAGGACTCTTCAATTGTTCAATGAAATTTGGTTTGAGTGACTATAGAATAGGTACATTTGTATTCTCAGAAAAAAAAATTGGAATGGGATATCTCTTAGGATGCATTTGTTATCAAACTATTATTAGCAGCATATCTATGTCAAATATATGTATGCTGGTGTGTAATAGTTCAATAGTACTCAGTTACTTTCTTTTGTTTTGCAGTTATCTGTATCTCCTGAGCCACGACAGAATCATCTGTTTACTTACAACTTGTTCCTGAAGAAAACTCCATCCAGCGCAAACATGCAATATATAACAGTTTCACAAAAAAAGAGGTTTTTTACTGCACAAAGTTTAAGGATGAAAATGTTTAGCAGTAACGTTTGCTAATGGAAATGTTTGCCCTTGTATCACTTTTTTAAAACAAATTTTAAAAGGAAATGTCTTTGGGGGAAAAGTGCGCTTCATCCATGTATTTTATTTTATAGATATGGGTATAGCTTGGTCATGATGTCACTAATGGATAAATCATTAAACGAACAAACTAGAAGTATGCTTTCAGAGATGGCAGATGTGCTGTGGTCACTCTTGCTCTTTTGCTGACATTTTAAAAACTCTCTTCATTGCGCCCTGTATTAGAAACATGTGTTGTACTATTTGTGCGCCCAATTACTCTTCCTGTAAACTATTTTGGACAGATATGATGCCTAGAATACATAGTGTATGTTACTGCCTTTTGGTTATTTTTGATTTTTTAAAAAATCTGCTGCAATTCCACTAGTAAGACTTATCAACCATCCTGGCAGAGAGATGTACTAATTTGTGTAACCGCCCATTGTTTACTCTCTTTAGTTTGTATTTGATTTCCCTTTTTTCCAAGAATTTTTATATCCTTATATCTTGATCTCTCCTCTTGTGCGCGGTGGTTCCTGAACCTGTTTACGTGACCTGAAGATCCATCCATCATAATTTTTGTGTTATGAGATTGACTAGCTATACTGTACACCTTAAAATAGGCATAATACACACACGTAAGCCTGTACAAGAGAGGTCCTTCTTGTGACATACTTGCGAAGAAAGAAATCTGGAAATGTTTGGTTTGCGTTGCTCAACTCTCCTGTTGTATAGCATTGAAAGCAAATACCTATTTTGTTATTCTTCTTTTAACATAGTTGAGTAGCAGGCAAACTCAATGGCTGAAATCCATTTATGAGCATGTGTGCACATTGAAATGAATTGCTTCTGTTAGCACTGCAGAGTTCATTTTTTGCTATGTTTTTTCTCAAGCAATCCTGGGTACCTGTTGTCCTCATTTCTATACAACTATGTTTCCTAGGTTTCATATTGGAAGCCTGGCTTTTAAAGCTAGCATTTATTACAACAGTAGTTTAGGTTCTTTTTATTAAACTTCAGGGCACCGTTTCATATTAGTCTCCTGATTTTGGTACAGAGAAGTCTGGCATCCCTTCTATTCAAATTGGTTTGTACATTTTGCTGCTGCAGCTAGATACTTCAGCATCTCCCTTACTTTAATACCCAGGTCATTTCAAAACTGAGAAATGGTTACAAAAATAAGATTTTTCAGTATGGCCATTAATGTATGTGAAGTCATATGCTTAGTTTCTTTTTATCATGAGCAATCAAGTACTAGAACTTCCCCTTGTTTTAGAGTAATTTATTTTGTTTTAAATTGTTTGCAATTTATGTTTCAGAGTTCCTGATAAATTTTATAAAGCCTTTTAGTCCATACCTATTAGCTTACTACTAGCAAAGATTCACGTTGCTTCTGACTTGCCAGGACAAATGCTATCTGGATGCAGCCTAATCTATCCTCTACTATGTTTACAGTCTGCACAGGTTCTTCTCAGTTAATGGAGTAAAACCTATTGAGCACTCTTTTGTGTACTACCATTCATTTTTAGAACAATAGCTCAGTTACATTTGCAGCTTTCTTTGTGTGAGACAAGGGTGAGAACCTGTGCTGTTCTAGACATTCCTGAGCTACAACTCTTGAATGTCCCTTCCTATCAGTCACATTGGAAATGATTGCAACATTGGAAGGCTTCTTCAACCCAGGTTGAGTAGCTGTTTAGCTACTCAACAGCTGCGTCAAGAGTTCTGCAGACATATTTCTACCACTGTCTGAGGGCTTGTAACATTAATAAATCTAAAGTTGACAAAACTAATAAATCTCTATTGACTGCTCTGTGTGTAACCCTGAAACCATCACAATCTGAGCCATTCTTATGAGTTCTCTCTGATGCAAGTGCAGAAATCCTCTTGATTACATGTGCCTGTGAGTTGGCACTCAATTCCAAAGGGCCCTGGATGGAACCCATTATTTGGACCCCATGTTCAGTCAAAGTCCAGACTGGAGTATATAGCAAGATGGCATTTGTCACGTTTGAAGACTATTTCTTTGGGCTTGGGACAAGTGATGCAACTGACCTGGCTCTCCTGGCTCTCTCAGTGTCTTTCAATACCATCAATTGTGATATAGTATCAGTGACTAAGACGCTGAACATGTCAATCAGAAGGTTGGCAGTTCAGCAGTTCGAATCTCTAGCGCCTCGTAACAGAGTGAGCTCTCGTTACTTGTCCCAGCTTCTGCCAATCTAGCAATTTGAAAGCATGTAAAATGCAAGTAGAAAAATAGGGACCAGTTTGGTGGGAAGCTAACAGCACTCCTTGCACCTTCGGCATTTATTCATGCTGGCCACACGACCACGGAGTCGTCTTCGGACAGGGCTGACTCTTCGGCTTAGAAACTGAGAAGAGCACTACCCCCCCAGAGCTAGAAACGACTAGCACATGTGCAGGGGAACCTTTACCTTAACTTTATAAATCAGATCGATTAATTACATTTATATGTTGCCCACATTGTTATCCAATGTTTTAAGTGTTGGGAGTGAAAAACACTGTTTTGCAGTGGTTTCCTTCCTTCCTTCCTGATCAGTTCCAGTCAGTGGTGGTGATGGGGAGAAGTCATGCCCTATGCCCTGCGCTGAGGGGTGCTCAGGGCTCCGGTCTCACATTTCTCTTTAACATTTACATTAAACTGCTGAATGAGGCCACCCATACATGGGATGTGGTAGTATCAGTATGCTGACCATACCCTATTACTGTACATATTTCTACCCTGGACTGGCCAGGTGGTGCTGTTGAGGTGCTAACCAAGTGCCTAGAGGCTGTGAGGTTTTGAATGTGGAAGAGCTGACTTCAATTAAAGTCTGATAAGATTATCATATTTTTTTGGACTATAAGACGCATCATGATTTTGAAGAGGTAAGAAAGGAAAAACCTTTTTGTCCTCCCTGGCCACAGGAGCAATCTGCAGGCCTCCCAAAACCTCTGCACACCCCATTTTTTGAAAAAACGGACCCATTTTTAGCAAAAATGAGATGCAGGTGCGGGGGCTTCAAGGCGGCCAAAAATGGCTGTATTTAGTGTATAAGATGCACCAACATTTCTACCTTTGTTTGGGGGGGGGGAAGGTGGGTCTTATACTCCAAAAAATATGGTATTTATTTGTATCCAACCTGTATTATTTTTACAAAACAGGGTGGCTTTCCTTTTTTGGCCCATCTGGTGATTTGCATGTCAATTGCACCCTTTTTTGGATGGAGAGGCCTAGTTCACAATCACTTCCTGATCACTTTATTGAATTGATATGCCACCCATCTCACTGTTCAAGGAGACTGAGCACTTCTTGGAGTGCTGCAATGTACTCTATATGGGACTGTCCTGGAAGGTCACTAGGAATCTACATCTGGCCCAGAATGCAGAACACACATAGTGTAGGGTGTCCTTAGCTTTGCTCATGTTGCATGAGCTGCACTGGCTCCCATTAAAGCCCTGTATGCCCATCCTACCAGATAGAGGAGGCTTCTCTGAAATGCTGCCCTGTACAGTTGAGGGATCTAGAACTGTTTTCCATAGATGCTCCTTCCTTGTGGCAGGCAGGCAGGCTCCCACTCTCTTAGGCTTCTGGAAGGCCATCAAGACCTGGCTCTTTTCCCAGGCAGCATGATCCCTTCCAACACTGTTAATCTGTATCTAATTAGAGGGACAGGTTTTCAACAAAAGACTGCAATTGATGCTTGCTGAAGATTAAACATAAGGCAAAATCTTAATGCTCCACTGATATTTGGAGGATTCGTTTTGTATGATGAAGTGGAAAGAAGGAAGAGAAAGAGCAAAGCAAGACTGATACAGGGTAGTGAGCAATAGCCAGTTACATCCTGATGATCACTACTCTTACGAATGCATCAACCATATTCTAACATTACAGTAGTTGCTTTGTCAATAGTCTAAACTGCAGTCTTTGAGGCCCAAATGGTCCTTCAATCTAAGACTAATCAGAAACTCTTCCTGGCATTTCTGCAGCTGGTTATTAGTATCGCACCATGAATGTCTGACTCTACTTCGCTTACAAAGGTACTGAGGGTTCAGCTTCGGAGAAGCTCCCTTTCATTCCCTAAATGCAATGCTGCATAATGCAGCAACTACATCAGGTGGCCGAATCCCATTGCACTTCAAGTCGAGTAGTGGATTGGTTCCAACACCACAAAAAATGGGGGATGGAAATGAAAGGTGATATTGGTGCAAGCTACTGTTATGCAATAATGAGATGCTCAATGGAAGGTTAGCCCCAATAGATTATTTTAAGGTGTCCAACCTACTACGGTAGGTAATCTCCGTGCCAAGAACTTACCGTCAGAAAATGGCCATACTATAAGCGACTTCTACTGCAATTCAGATGAAGATTAGCCAATGTGTATTCTACAGTTCAATTTTAAAAAGTACCTCCCATCTTTCTAGAAAACTTACTTACAAATATTAGTGTTTTCAAACATAGGCTTTTCCCCTCTGCTGCCTTGTTAAAGAAAAATAAAAGTTAGATACTATGAATATGCAAGCAAGTGTGGATGTTTTGCTTCCAATAAAAGTATCTGGTAGTAGATAGAATGGCAATGTTTTTCTCTGTTCCTCCCACCATTTTTTAAAATTTATCTACAACTGTTGTGTTGCTTGATCGATTAGTTTAACTGGACTCCTCAGGGATGCAACGTTAGAACATAAGAGTGGCCATGTGTCTTCAATAAGAAGTGAGCAGGTGCTGCTTCTATGACCATTAGAACAGTACAGGCTTGTGGTTGGAATGTCAAAATTTTGGCAATACAGAACTGTTCCCAAATGGTGCCAGCACCGAGACAGCCTGCCAAGTAGCACCAAAACTGGACTAGGACAGGCTTTGTACACAATGAACTGAACATTTCAGGATATTATGTGCAAATGTCAAACCCATCTTGTGATGTGGCAAAAAAACCCACGATTTCTTTAATTTGAAGTGTAATTCTTATAGGCAGATTACTAACTCTCAAATGGCAGCATGATTTGTTGAACTTCTACTCAATTAGAACTTTATTTGGCCAAACCAAGATAAAAAAAACTGTCACCAAGAAGATACAACCCATTGCAAGCACTTTGGACAACTAAAGTTCCATTTTAAGAAAAAGAAATGTACAAAATCAGAACAGTGCTTAGGCAAGCCATATTCAACTCTTACAAATCTCGCACAAAGCTGCCAGCAGACAGAATTGCATGGTATACCTCTGATAACACACTATTATAAATTTTCATCATCTAGATTTTATGTATTTCCTTATAATACAGGATGTGCAAAAGTGGCCTGTTTAAATGATATATTGCACATAAAATCTAAAATTCTGTTTCAGAAAATTAAAATAGCTCGTAACTATACAGAAAATACTAAATTGTAAAAAGCCATATTACCTCCAAATTGATGCACGTAATACTGACAAAGTTCTAAAATTGGGACAATATACATATAAATTACAGTTAAATACCATAAAATTTAACCAATCAGCAAATTGCTGTGTTTGCTTCTACCACCAGAAATATAATCCAAGAAAACTAAAAGATCTGCAGTGTTAGACAAAGCAAAGAATTAAAGCATTTCTGCTAACAGAGGTAGTGCCAGCCACATCCAACCAGAAATTCATCTCCAATGTAGAATATTGTAATAAAATGTAAAAAGACTATAAAATTTACAAAAATAAATAATTTTAAATGTTTTACAAAATGCAAGAGATTTTGCTGCCAAGTATCTAGAATCTTCAATAAAGGGGAAGAGATCTGTAGTTTCTTAAATACTTTAAAAATATACTGTACTGAGGTTGCAAATCCATGGTATGCACCGTCAGTGAATGCCAATAAAGAATGTAATTTGATACTAAAAATAAATCTTTAGACTTCAGATGATGTTTCCCCTTATGAAAATCACTGTTCTGCAAATCCTTCACAAAGATTAAAAATTGCACATTAAAAAGTTAGAAACACACGAGAAATACTCATGTATAGCCTAAAAGAGTTAAAAAGATTGCACAATTGATTTAATAAATACTCCATTGTATATAACAGGCTGTTGTTTTTTTTTTGGTTTATAGGAATTTTAGGGAGGTTTTGAGAACCATTAAAGAAATATGTCTAGCTGCCCTTTCTGGCATAACACTTTGAAACTCGTTCTCCTCTGGGACTTATCTTCAAACCAGCATTATATGGCAGCTTAGGAAACTGTTATCTTTGGGCTAGCAAAGGTGTCAGGACCCTACAAGAATTTCCATAATATGGTCTAAATCAGTGATATCACTTCTGCATATTGGGATGTTGTTTGCCGAGGAAGAATTACAAGAAGGGAATGTCTTCAACGTTTCTTCTGTTGTTGCCACAGACAGTGTTCTTGGAGGAGTTGGTGAGGGGCAATCGAAGTCTGAATCATACATTGAAGTATCAATATCTTCAAATATGTCATCAATAGCTAAGTCCTTCAAGTAACTAGTTGAATTTGAAATTTCAAAGGAACCAAATGCACATTCTACACCTTTCAGGTCTTGTCTATCTTCCTCTAACTTAAGAACTGACATTTCAGAAGTCTTGATTTGATCATCTCCAGATCCAGCCAAGTAAGAAGGTGGACTCACATCTTCCATGAAGTCCAAATCTTTTAGAATAGAGGAAATGGCTGATGACATGTCATTATCTGAAACCATCAACAAACTATTTTCAATTGGACTTTCCATAGACCGTGGTTCATAACCATATGATTCCGGTTGAATAATACCAGGCAAAAAGTGTGAAGGCATTCCAAAGAAATCAAAACCTAAATAATTGGAAGGGGTAGTACTTAAACCACTGCACATGTTAACAAACTGTTGGCTAGTTTCTTGCCTCATCTCATCTTGGATTTGTCTGACAGTATTGGCTATAAGCACCGAACGATGTAAATTTGGTTCCACCAGCATCTTATATGTCTGTAACTTGGCAAGGCAAACATTGAGCACCAACTGACGCTTGAGTGGGTAGGGCAGGTTTCGACTGGAATCAAAGGCACTTGACATACCAGCCATGTTCTCTTCATAATCACTCAACTTGCGTTTCAAACCTTTTCCCAACATGAACCTGGAAGAAAAAAAATGAACCAATGAGCATTTCTCACTTTATACTATTTATTTTTATCCATTCCTTTTCTAATCCTTTATTTATTATGACCTTAGGGGTGGGTTCATATACTTTTTCAGAAGACTTCCCCTCGACACATAATTCGGGAATAATTATATAACATTAATATGCTGCATCTTCTTCATTTAGATTGATTAATCTTAGACAAGGGAGGGCATGACTTGGTCTAGCCAGTAATTTGGGGAAGATTGAATAGAATTTAAGGAATTTTATATTATTAATACTAGAAAAAAGCATTATGAAAACTTGAATTAAAAAAAAAACACCACAGGAATTCTTGTATTTAACAGCATGTAGGCAAGAGCAACTGAAATCCTACAAACCTATGTCCCTGAAAAGTTAGTCTCTTTGTTCTTCCTCTGGCAAGTAGAGAAAAAACTCCTGCATATTGTGCTAATAAAAATACATATGGTTAATTTTCATAAAGTACCTAGGATGCAGGATCATAATAAATAAACCTCTTTCATGAGTTCTAATTTCAAAGCTAATATAAAAAGACTTAGAATTCCTTCTTCTTCCCCTCCACTTTACCAAAAAGATAAAAACATCTTCCTCTTATTTGAATTAAAATAGTTGGGGTTTTGGAGAAAAGTTGGGCTCTTCAATGAATACTTTTAATATTGATCATGCCCATTGTCTTGTCCCCTCCGCCCTCAACTGAGAAGGTAGACTTTTTGAGTCATGATGCACACCGGGAAAAAATGGTTTGAGCAAAATTATTACTGGTTCTAACTCTTCTTGTACATTTTAATTTAAATCTGCAGCTTGGTGAAAGGCTTTAATAAGACATTTGAGTTGAAGCAACAAATACAGCTAAACAGACAAATATTTTTCAAAGCAATAAGGTTTTCCTCATGATTATAATTACATAGTATTCAGAAGAGGGCTTTAAGCAACTCCTGGCATGTAAAAACCACTTACATTGAAGTAAAAAATAAATAAAGAAACAAGGTAGAAGTTACATAGAAAATACAGCTTCTGGAACTCTTACCAGCCCTTTAATAGGAGCTCAATTCTGGATTATGTACCTGAGAAGAAAGGAGGCCTTAAAATGGAGGAGCAGGCAACATTCCAGTCTACGATCAAACTGTTTTTACAAAATGGATGGATATACAGTAATGGAGATTTTTTCCCCCTTGATTTTTTTAATTTAACCAGCTCATTTCTGTACCTGAACTTTCTGTTGTTGTTGACTTCTCCCCCTACACCAACTTGAATTACCTTGCTGGCAGTCTTAATTAAGCCCATTCAAATAATTGATTTTCAATATTCCATTGGGCTGGACTGAAAAAAGTGAGAATGAGTTGGAGTAGCAATCCTGCCAAAACTTCTCAATGAAGGACAGGAAAGAAACTCTAATAGCCTTCCTCTGAGTCAGATGCATAGGATTATAATTACAGTTACCATCATCAGAAGCCAGAAGGCCTCTTACAATTGCTCCCAACCCCACCTCATCCTTAGCATAAACTTTCTATGGATTTCATTATATGAGCCACCTCTGGTCCATGGCTATATATCTATGCTAGTTGTAGTGGAACGTTTTACCAAAACGGCTCATTTCATTCTTTGGAAATATTTGCCCACTATCAAAGAAACAGCTCAACTCTTTTTGGATCACATGGTGTCCATAACTGGTATCAGACTGGGACAGTCAATTTATTCTGGGTTCTGGAGGGCACTGTTACAATTTTTGAATCTCCAGGTTAGTTTGTCCTCAATCACCCTGCCATGAATGGTAAGGCTGAGAAAACTAAACAGATGCTCCAGCAATACTTAAGATGTTACTATACCTGCATTGAAAGGGCTGTGAAAATATTTACAGTTCCCTCGCATTCTGGACATAAATTGTTTCAACTCCTACCCTCAAAATGATGCTATAGAGCATTGCACACCAAAACAACTAGACACAAGAACAGTTTTTTCCAGAACATCATCATTCTGCTAAACAAATATTTCCCTCAACACTATCAAATTATTCACTAAGGCTGCATTACTATTAGTCTTCTCATAATTCCTATCACCCATCTCCTCCCACTTATGACTGCACGACTGTGACTTTGTTGCTTGTATCCTTACAGTTTATATTGATATTGTGTCCTAGTATGATTTGATTGCTTATTTATACCCTATGGCTATCTTTAATTGTTATACCTTATAATTCCTGACGAATGTATCTTGTCTTTTTATCTACACTGAGAGTTTATGCACCAACCAATCACACTTGGCCAATAAAGAATTCTATTCTATTCTATTGAAGGTGACTGTCCCTCATAGCTTCCCCTAGCAGAATTTTCCTACAACAATGCTCTGCTCACATTGATTACTATGATCTCCTTTCAAGCTCTGCATGGCAGACACCCAAGGGTTTTATCAGCGGCTTTGAAGGAGGAGGACGCCATCCCAGGGGTAGTTAATTATTTTGCAGGAACAGCTGGTTACCTAAGCCCCATTGAAACAGCAGCTGGAACAGACGAACAGTCTTACAAGAAGGCTGCAGATGCCCATTGATATAAAGGGCTACCAATTGCTGTAGGGGACAAAGTGTGTCTCTTTACCAAATTCTTTGTTTCTCCTAGACCTAGACCCTCTAAGACGCTGGATACCAAGTTCAGAGGGCATTTATGGTCTGCTGGCAAATCAATCCTGTGGCCCTTCATTTGCTACCCTCCATGAAAGTCCACCCAGTTTTCCACCATTTGCTGCTTGTCAAACAAAAACCTCCTAGACTCTTATGCTCACAGCACCCACTGCAAGTAAGGAAGAGGAATATGAAATAGAAGAAATTCTGGACTCTAGGCAAAGGGGCAAAAGCACACAGTATTTGATCCAGTGGAAGGGGGTACACAGAATCCAAATGTGGATTAGAGTATGCCAGGTATGTCCATTTCCCTGACTTGGTGCCGCAATTCCACCAATACTTCCCTGAAAGACTCCAAAGCACCTAGCTCTCTGCCCTGCCCTGCCCAAGGAATCTGTAAGTTAAGGGTTAACCAGACTGAGTGCATATCCCCAGTGGGACACTGGACAGTCCAATCCAACCATCTAGTTCTGGCGAGCACTTCCGAAGGGAAAGGAAAAGAAACCTGCTAGTCATCTAGAAGTTTTACAGCCAGCATCACCTGCTTCAAAGTATTTTTTAGATGAGGGGGAGGAGATCTCCTTTGAAACAGCTTCACTTCCTCTCCTCCCAAGTTCCCGTGAGAACTCAGATGAGGAAGAGGCCATGGAAGAAGGGGAGGGCTGTTTTGAAGATCCTATGGAAGAAGGGGAGGGCTGTTTTGAGGAAAGGGTGATGTAGGAGATGGGCAGAGCCAAGGGAATGAGTCAAACAAGGAATCAGTTTAGTCTTGGCTTTACCCAGGGGCAAATCATCCGCTGAGAAGATTCCTAAAAAGAATTGAGCAATAAATCAGTAAATTTGAACTCTTCACCTTTGGACCTGGTTCTTTGTGCATTGCAATTAGCTGCCATTTCAGATTATTTCTGAATATCACCACTCCCAATTTTTTTCAAATAAACTTTCAGTGTTGGGGCAGTTTTCAAAACTGCCCAATTACTCACTCTTTACTGTTCCTGTTTACATCGAAAAAAGGAAAGTGCTATTTTATTTTCTTATTTATAATCTAAGTAACCAACTGACAGGACAAATGGTATGGCTGAATGAATGAATGTTAAGCATGGACTAAAAGCTCAAATGACTGATCAATCAAGTCTCTTGACAGATTGTGAAGTAAAATAACATACAGGTTCCAAGGCCCAAAGATGGCAGTCCAGTGATGAAGAAAGAACACCACCTCCCTGAGTAGGATTCTAGATAAAGGAAACCACCTCCAACAAAGATGAGCGCCAATCAAAGGTAGGTTCCTAATGGTTCAGTCCAGTTCTACGAACTGTTAGTAACTTACTGGCACGGTTCGGAAGAACTGTTAGTAACCCGGGCCTGTCAAGCTCCTGAGCTGGTTCTTTTGGCGGCGCCATATTGGATTTAAAAGCACTATGCACGTACGGCCTCACCATGCCCCAGAGCGAACTTGCAGTATGAAGATTTAAAACCAACCTCAGGCGCCAATGTGGTGCAAATGCTAAAAGCACTGCGGATTTCTAGCCTTGTTTTAGACAGGGAAGCAACTGGGTGATTTGGGGTCAATTATTTACTCTCAACCCTAGGAAGAAGGAAAAATTATTTCCAAAAATGTCAGAACTGCATAGACTTGCCCATGTAGTTGCTAGGAGGTAAGACTAAGGTGCAATTAAATCAATAAATCCCACAAGGTTAGGTTTCAGGAAGACATATATTTGTTGGGTTCACATTTACATAAATCACACACCCAAACCATTATGAGTGCTAAAATAACGATTACACTTCTCTAAATTTGGCATCCCAAGTCCCGTTTTAATGTGGTCTGCAAAAACCAATCAGGCAGCAAAACTAATGTTTAATTTACCATATACCAAAACTTTTACATAATCACTACTTAAAGATATAGTAGTTTCAGTTGTTTAAAGGGACACACTTCCAGAGTGTATTGGAGATCACCAAGAAATGCTAAGTCTGAAAACTGTACTAAGGCATAGTATTGTGAGTTTACCTGGGATGAACTTAAACTTTTATCCATATCTTTCCTGTGTTGTACTGGCTCTCTCTGAGAGGTGGCATGAAGTTAGATTTCTGTCCAGGCTTAACCCTTTTCAATGAAAGTTGGTGACAAGGGGTCAAACAACAGATCCAGAGGACTCTGGAAAAAGTGGATCATCGGGATCTCTTACAGGACAGAGGGCATAGTATAGAGATAGCATTGATCATACATGCTGGTTACTTTTGGGAATGGTAGGCAGTGTGTATGTGTGCATACATACATGTCCGTGCACTAACATATTCCTCCTGACTCTCTGTGATGCTTCTGTTGCTTTTGATAGCATTAATTATGGTGTGCTACTTAACTAAATGTGGAGATTCAGGGAGGGAGGGAGGGAGGGAGTTTCCTTTCTCTGGGGATGATTCCAGTTGATGTTGACAGGGGAGGAAAGACCAAACATGGAAGACTTTCACATTGGGGTGCCTCAGGGCCTGATATTCGTGCCCCTTCTATTTATAATATGTAGGAAACCACTGAATGAGGTACAATTCGAGGTACTGGCTACCACCTACAAAGCCCTTCACATGGTCTGACTATCTGAAGTACTGTCTATCTTACCTTTCAGATCCCTTCACTCAAACAATGCTGTCTATTGGGACCTAGGAAATGTGCCTTCTCTGTTATAGCACCTCCCCTCTGGAACTGCATTCCCTTCCCCAAAGGGTTTCCACCTTGATATTGAAAACCTGGCTATTCCCCCATCTGTACTGTACTTGTGGTACAGTAACGTTGAGCTCTTGTTTAAAGTAGTTGTTGAATGAAATAGCTATCTTTTTGCCAGACATGCATTAAATTTGTTCTCATTGTTTTATAGTGTCCCTTTGCTTATATTGCCATAACATGTCCAGAGCTGGGTGGCCTCTAATTTGAATGAATGGATGAGTCATCAGAAACTTTTAAGAGAATCTCAAATGGTATTAAATATAATATTACAATAACATCACAAGAGAGACGTATAATAGCTTACTCTGATTAATTGATGTGGAAATTAAACATTATTCAACACTTTAATTGTACTTTAAACTAAACATTGTATCTTGCATCTACTGTACTATTCTATGTTTATATAAATCCCAAACTACAATAGGAGAGACTAAAATGTTTACGTACAATTATATATGTTTCCCTGAGCTCTTCTGATATATTTCATTTATCCTTTAATAAAGTGATGGGAGAACTTGTTATGCAAAGGTCCATTTGTAGCTTCTAAAATCTTTTTTTTTCTGGCTCTATAAAACATGATGCCAAAATTCAGCAGCAAATCAAACAACTATGGTGCAATGCTTCTGTTTTTGGTAAGAAACAAAAAATGAGAATACAAGCGCTCAAATAAGCTATTTTTAAACATTCCTTTAACAAACACAATCCTTACTGTGACATGACACATTAGTGCTTCACCATCGGTCTTGCTTCAACCTGCAATTGGTTGATTAGGATACTTAAATTTCTTAATTATGTTACTTATGAAATGATCCATTCAGAAGTTTAACCAATTGAAACAAATTAACTAAAAAACTGTCCTCCTTTGGTTTGAAAAATAAATCTTGAATTGCCCTGAAATTTTTATGTATGTTCACATTATAGCAAGCTACAATTGTCAGCTGTGAAAGGAAAAAAAAACTGTTGATTCTAAAGCATCAAAAAATGTACAACTGTTAGCACAGGACAACTGTTAGAAACGTCCATCCTTGTGGACTTTTCAGTTTTATCTTATTATAATTGGAGAACTGGGTTTGGAAAAACAGATCACATTCTAAATCAGTGATCCCCAATCTTTCTGATTTGTGAACTGGCGGGGGGGAGGGAAGGGAATGGTTACATGTGAGGGGTGGGCAAACACTCCATTTGCGTGAGCAACGGGCACAAACACCTGCCACTTGCACAAATGGAGATGTGCACATACGCTCATCAGCTGTTTGTGTAAGTGGAGCTTCGCACATCTGTGCACATTCACCCGCCGCTTCCGTGGCCCAGTTCCGAACGAGCTGCGGCCCAGGGGCTGGGGACCCCTGTTCAAAATAGTGACAGAGGAAAAGAGAACCGGAATTAAGACCAAAACCAAGATGACTAATATTTCAAATTTTAAAAAAAGGAATTTGGAAACAGATAATCTCTTATTACTACCTGCTTTATGCAGGAGAGTACAGATCCATCAGCAAGAAAACGTTACTGATATACCTGAACGAAAAGGCCAATTCCCACCTTAGCCAATATAAACTTGTCAAAAGGATTTGTGGTACCATGAGTCATGCCTAAGGAACTTTTCTCTTCCCAAAATTTGAAGACTTGCCCTAAACAAGAAAAACGCGGATAAAAAATTGCAAATAAACTACTGATGAAGAAGAATATTGGTAAGAACATTAAAAACAAATTAATAAATATATTTAAAATCAATATGCTCTGGTGCAACACATTGATAAACGTGTGCATGTTTTGTAGGAAGTTAAAGTTATTCCTACCATTAATTTTGCCTCCCATTATAGGAAATGTTTTTGGGTTCCGTTCTCTCCACTGACACAATAACTTCACTAGAAGGTTTCCAGCAGCTGAAAAGGTGAGGGTGCCAATTTGAACTCTTCTGAAAACACTGGCAAGACTATCTCATCAAGTTATTTCACCTATGACCGTGATGGCGAACCTATGGCACGCGGAGCCATATCTGAGGGCATGAAAGGCACGCATATGCATGCTGGCCAGCTGATTTTCACCTTTCCAGAGAGCAGTAGAGACCATTTTCACCCTCCCCAGGCTTTAGGGAAGCCTCCTGAAGCTTCAGGAGGGCGAAAAATGGACCTCATAGGCAACTGGAAGTTTGGAAAAGAACTTCTGGTTGGCCACTTGGGAGGTTTTTCACCTTCCCTGGGCTTCAGGAGGCTTTCCTGAAGCCTGGGGAGGGCGAAAAACAGCCCAACTGGAGTGAGGCCTGCGCGCATGTGTGTGGGGCAGCACAGGGGCGATTGTGCACGCATGAGCAGGGGGGGAAGGGCATTGCATTATGGGCCTGGGCACATGTGCACACGACCTCCTCGCGCAACCCCCCCTGGTTTTGGCACACGATGGCAAAAAGGCTAGCCATCACTGATCTATCATAATGGACAACAATAAACTCTTCCTGCTTTGCAGCACTAGATAGAACTAAATATGACTCAAATTGCAAGTATAACTTACTTTAATTGGGCTGTGTAGTAGTCAGAACAAGCCTGCATCATGGAAGCAGCCATGAAATTTTGAGCAAATTCTGAGCTACTCCTGATCAAGAAGCTCAGATCCAATGCTAGCTCCTGCAGAATAGAGAATCCCCAAGATGCCATGACAACCCAAGGGCAGGTTCATACAAAGTTTGACAAATGTTCAAAGATGCTTTTGATCAGTAAAATATTTCTGCTACTGTACTATCATGATACACAGGCTATTGTACCCAATGAGCAAACCTGAGCGAGAAAGGTTCACCCTTCATCCCATAGGCAAATATTTTGCAACTCAGGATAAGCCATGGTTTTCAATCAATCCTAGATGAATAAAATTACAGTAAAATGTAGGTTTTTAAACTGATTTGATCAGTCTCTCAAAACATTTTTAATTTTTTAAAACAATTGTCTCCCTGGGACAAAATAATTACCAGTCTATTGAAGCATGTTTATATATTATTATATTTCATAATTGTTATACAATTATTACATAATTGTCGTAGCATCATTTGGAATACACAATGTCAACATTTTATGAACCAGTAATACATTTTAGTAATTCTTGCTATTATCTCTTTTTTGTAAAATGCATCAATTAAAACATATTCCAGGGAGTACTGTGGAAAAAAAGCAAATGCAGAAATTAAGAGTTCCCATTAGTGATGATCTGACTTCCATAACCTGAATTATGTATTTGATTTATCTGAGCCAGTCACTTTAATTTAAAACATAATAAATGGGAAATTAATGTGTTTTTGAAAGAAACCAGAGATGTTATCCTTTATGTTTATTGTTGATGTAAAGACAGAAGACAGAAGATAATTACTGTTAAATAATTTGAGCTGTAAAATAAATGAAATAGCTGGTACAGTCAAAGTAATCTCACAACTACAGAGGAATTTGCCTGTTTTATATTGTTACTATTGCTCATTTAATCTGAAAATTAAGTATATTTGCATTGATATTAAATTTGATTAATAAAAATCAATTACATGCTTACTTAAAAAATGAGCATTATGCCCAAAACCTATGAGTCACGTAAATAGTATTTTAATTTCTAAATGAAAAGAGAAATGAGCAAGATGAGTTTAGTTAGTCATGGCTCAAGAACAGTTTGAACGCACACAATATAGGCTGTAGGAACCAAGCAAGTTTGAATCTGACTAGCGTCTACATGAGAGCTCACTAAACAACTACTGGTAAGCATACATATGCAGATAAAGAACTACCATATTTTTCGGAGTATAAGACGCACCTGAGTATAAGACGCACCTGAGTTTTTGGGGAGGAAAATAAGG
>JANHFT010002821.1:568562-586329 GCA_032467955.1 Pseudoxenodon macrops | reverse complement strand
AGCAAGTTTTCCCTATGAAACACAATCCCATCAGTTACTATATTTTACATGAGGATGTCTATTTGCAGATAAACCTGTTTGTATCTATTACTGAAATGTAGTTGAAACCAGACAAAAGTGTGGCCCACAGATTTGCTATCCTAAGTTTCAGGTAAGTTTCATGGTGTCTAGAGCTGAGGAGAGGTAATCTTAAAAAAATAGCTTATAAATGGGTTGTACACTTGGAGTGATGGAATGTGCGTTCCTATAAATGAAGTTGCTCTGTGGGGACAAATTGAGGATTTTTTTTCTCATCTGCTGTTCCTACCGCCTGCAATTCCTGAGGTCCTGGACCTTGTTTCTTGATGGGTTTTGTTGACTCCCCAACTTTTATCTATTGGAGGATTGAACCTCAATGCCTGGGGACTAGTTGGGGAGATGGATCTGAGAACACTTAGAAGTTTATGCATTCCGTGACAACATTGAGTTTGTTTCAGGTACTCATAAACCTGGCACACATAGGTAGACATAAATGTTACCTGTGCCTCAGAGCAGATGCTGTATGATCTGAACATGAAATTATTATTTTGAGTACTTTGACAAGGTTACAGCCTAAGATCTCCATGGGTGGAGGACCAATTAAGACGGTCTGTCCTAAGCATCTTGCAGATCTTGATTAATTCCTATAGGGTTGTTTAGATTTCCTAGTGATCTGATAGATAAAATAAGATCTTACCAGGGCAGGCAGAGGAATTGAATTCCCTGCTTTTTTTTTTTTTTTTTGATAGGGGTAATTGTGGAAATTACTCTAGCTACAAAAAAATTAAGTTTTTTTAGTCCTAAATATTTTTGGGGAAAATTTGAGAACCAACTAACCCATTTTCCTTATTCATATAATATACGAAACTGTATCCCCATTGTTCATTTTTCTTTGTAATGCTACATTATGCATAATAATCATTCTGATGCATAATGTAGGAGAAAACATGGTGTTGGTTAGGATAAGCAAAACATTCCTCTCCCTAAATTAACTTCCCAAACAATAGGCTATATCAGCTCAGTGATAAAAAAACTTAGAAGGCCAAGCAATGTTGATAAAGCTCAGAAAAGACTTTGGGAAACAGAGCCAATATAAGATAAGTCTCAAAAAACAATTCTTAAGAAAGGAACTATGTACTAAAATACTCTTGTCAATACATTGTTTTTGTAGTTCTACACTGTTACTACATAAAAACTGCCCCATATATGCACCCATCACATGAACCATTCATATATATGTTTAAATCATGTTGGTTAATTATGTTTATTTTTATTTGCATAATCCTATATAAACAGGTTTCATCTCCAGATCTTTTTAGGTTTCATTTAGTTGAGTAAAGAAAGAGAAATCTTGTGTGCTACTTGAGGGAAATCTGTTTCTTACAAAATAAAAGGTTTTCTTAGACCCATAGTCCCTTCACTCAAACGGAATGTTCAGATACCAAGAAATATTTACATATTAAGAATGTTCTTGGGACTTAATTTTTTGTTTTACCACCCCATTTGGTTCTCTTAAATAAATGCACACATAAATCAGGAAAATAAAAAAGGGTTAAGAAATGCAGAAATACCCTGAAAATTCTGTGATACCAAAGCTTTTCAAGTACTGATAATAGATAGCTTCCATTTAACATTTCCATTGTTTCATAATGCATAGAGTTAGTCCTTGATTAACAACAATTAGGACCAACAACTCTGTTGTTAAGAACAAAATCATGACTGTGATACTTACAATTTAGCATTAGCGGTTAGGGATGTTAAGAGCTAGGGTTAGGGTTTGGGTTTGCTAAACAGTGTTTGCTATGCAAAATCATGATCATGTATGATTTTCTGCTTTCTGTATTAATAACTATACTCATTGCAAGCCGATTATGAAGCATACAAATAGTGATCAGGTGACTGGGTGCTGTAGTGGTCTTAAAATGCCAGGATTGGCCACAAACCTATTTGTTTAGCATCATCATAACTTCAAATGTTGCTGTAGAAGTCTGTTGGTAAGCAAGGATTATCGATGATAACCAGCAGATTTTACTCCCAAATATTCGGTATCTCCTGCCAATTGCAAACGATCAAGAAGAGTACAAAGCCAACAGTCGTTTAATATAGGTACCGTATATGTGAAAGAATTCCAGCCAACAATCATTTAATACAAGTAGATGTGAAAGAATTTCAGGGTAGAAACAGTATAATGCTGGAGCAGAGGCTTTCAGAGTACACTGCTCAAAATTCATATTGTCCAATAATGATGATCATTGTTAAACTGATTGTATTTCAACTGATCTTTCTTCACTTCTCTTTTGGAGGAGTGGTAGTAAACTACTTGTTAGAAAGCAGATCCTCCAAAGGAGTTACTTTCTAGCAATGGAATGTGTGTGTCCAGGTAGTTTAATTCTTGCATTTCAAAGTGCTTTACTAGATCTTCATCCAGACTAACAAGGTTTTCTTTTGAATAAGCCCATTGGAGCTGCTTTGTCCTAGCATTGATCAACCATTCACAATTTCAAAAAGAAAGATCCTGTTTTGTGTTAGGAATAGTTTTGCCCATGAAAATTTCTACATGTGGGATATCTGGCCATGAGAAACCAGCATCTGCAGTATTTTTGGCCAACTGAATTTTAATGTCTTGGTTCCACCTTTACACAGAACTTTGTGGATTTGGGATGTGGATCTATAACTTTATAATCATAGTTCTGTAAATATTATTGTCATCTGACTGCTGAAATGAGTATCCATGCTAAAATCCTATGAGAGGAGCAAATCCCATTTAGCAAAACAAAAAAAACAAAAACCAGTTACCAGGTTCTTTGCAGTGGCATCCACACAGTGATGGGCAAGATGCTTTTCTGCAAAAGTACAGACAGTTACCAACAAATAATGCCCATTCTTTTTGGAGTCTATCAGAATGCTTATTCCCTTAAGCTCTCAGAGAGAAACAGATAGAGGTTACCTTGTACCTCTGTGTACTGTATGATGATCAATGAAACATTCCTTTTTGGTGTTCTGCAAAACTTAGAAGGGTTCCTGTGCTTAAGATCTAGTGACTGAAAAGATAACTTTTTTTGTGCAGAAGACAAGAGGAATACATATACTAATTGTCCTGATGGAGCATACTAGGCAAACAAATATTGACTTTCCCCCATTTTTTGCATGAGATTCTTCTACAAGATAGAAATCAAATGTGGAACCTTGAGCATCAGTCTGGATGTTGCCACATCCCATGGGAGTCTGCTGCAGATCTTGCACATAACTAGTAGCAGTATTCCTGAACGCAGGCTCCATCTTGTAGACATTTGAGGTCCTTTGGGATAAACTGGATTTGAGTAGGAAGTGGATATTGAATGTCCCCCAGGGGAGAAGGAGCAGTGTTATAAGCTGTTGCCAATTATAAATTTACATCCCCTTCACCTTCCAAAGAGTAAAGCTATAAATGTATGCACTTGGATGTACACCTTCCAAATGGAAATACAGATGTTGCAAAATTCTGAGATCAGAAGTGTTGTGCGAACCACAACTCCTTGGTAGATGTCGTATAGGTTGGCATTTTTGTAGATATTTAATGACCCAAGATCCAGGGGTGAAATGCTCCCGGTTTGGCCTGGTTCGGTAGCTGGACGTGTGGCCTGGTTTGCTGTACCGGTAGCAATGGCTGACTGGTCATGCCCCCGAACTGGTCTCCTTGTTCCCACTCGCTTGCCCTGCCCCGCCCAATTCTGCAGCTTGCCTGTATGAAGAGCTGGCCCGTGATCTGCCTGCCAGGTAAGCCTGTGAAGCCGTGCCCTATCTAGCTGCCCCTGCCCCCCCTACCATCCCAGCCTGCCTTCCCTACTCCATTCCCTGCGGCCTGCAGCCCCAACATGCTTTCGTGCCTTCCACGCGGCCTTCCTGGTGTCCCTGTGGCCAGCTTGAAAAGACAGGCAAGTGGAAGGCCACATGGAAGACAGGAAAGCATGTTGGGACAGGCCGGTCACGGGTAAGGAAGCTAGCAACCTTCCCGGCGGTCCTCAATGCCCGCTTGCCTTATGAGGTCGGCGTCCAGCCCGGCCAGTCAGTCGGTGGGTGGCCCTTGGTGGAGATGAAGCTGCTGCTGCTCTGGGTCTGAGAGGGGCGGCGGCCGGGCTAGCCAGTCACCACGTTCTTTGCCCTCTTTTCAGGCCAAAAAGCTGCCGCACACTTTGGGGAGAAGTATCGCTGCAGAGTGGGCTCTCCTGGTGCAACTTACTGAGCGGATTCTTCCCCGCCCCTTTCTGATCCATCCATGCCCCGACCTGAACTTTAGTTGCCTGGGGGCTCCACGGAGGGAGCCACCCAAAGCTCAGAAGCCGCGAATTTGATTTGAAAGCTCGGGTGCAAAAAAGGGAAGCGTGCAACTGCCGAGGTGGGAGGAAGACTTCGGAAGCGGGCGGCCCTAGCTGGAGACGGAAAAGGACAGGAAAGAATCTGCTTGGCAAGTTGCGCCAAGAGAGAGCGCGCTTGGCAGCGATCCCTCTCCAAAGTGTCCGGCAGCATTTCGGTCTGAAAAGAGGGCAAAGAGCGTGGCAACTGGCTAGCCCGGGCAGCACCAACGTCGGGCGCTCAGTGCCGCCCGTGCCCCAGAGCAGCAGCAGGCGGCCCTTGATTTAAAGACACCGCGGCTGCTGCTTTTGGAAGTGCAAAGCGACCAGGTAGCCTGCACGGTCTGGCCTCCTGCATCCCCCGAGCACTTGCGTGGGGACCCCAGATCTCCTTCCAAAGCCCACATCCACCTCCTCACGCAAAGCAACCTGGCTTGCCGGTTGCGCCCGGGTGGCCGTTCCTCCTCCTCCTCCTTCTGTCGCCACTGATGCTACCAAAAACATAAGCCATGCCCACAGAGCCGGTATGGAACATTTTTAGATTTCACCACTGTCAAGATCCATAAATGTATATGTTCACATGGAATTTCACTGGCAAGATCTGTAGCTATATACTGTAGGACCGTGATGGCGAACCTGTGGCACGCGTAGCCATTTCTGAGGGCACACGAGGTGCTGCCCTGTAAAAAAACGACCCAACAGGCAAACCAGAGGTGACTTCCAGTTTGCCCGTAGGGCTGTTTTTCATCCTCTGGAGGCTTCCCTAAAGTCCCCGGAATGTTTAAAATGGCCCAGCAGGCAAATCGAAGTCACTTCCGGTTTGCGCGTTGGGTTGTTTTTTACTCTCCTGAGGCTTCAGGATGCTTTCTGAAGCCTCCGGAAGGTAAAAAACGGCCTCACAAGCAAACTGGAAGTCCGTTTCCAAACTTCCGGTTTGCCCGTAGGGTCATTTTTCAAGTTCAGGAGGCTTGCCTCCTGAATCCTCTGGAGGACGAAAAACAGCCCAATTTGGGGGGGGGCATGCACAGTGCAGTATGCACAAGGGGGGTTGCGTGCTGGCACACATCACAATTTTTGGCACGCAAGAAGAAAAAGATTTGCCATCACTGCTCTAGGACTTGAAATGTTGGAATCAGGTAATCAAGAACCAGGTAATTTCTCTTGCATTTAGGATGTTCACTGTTGAAAAGTCTGATCCTGCTTACTGTATCTGTAGTCAATAAAATTTTTGACTCAATGTTTCCAATGGTCAAGACTTTCACATAAATAGAAACATTTAAGGAAGGATCAATAATTTGGGCTGTGCTTCATCTCTGCTGATTGCCCACCAACAATCCATACCTCAATGACCACATGTCTAATAACTTGCCACAGACATATTGCCAAAATGTGTAACACCATTTGTAGAACTTTCAACAATTTCAGCCAAGAATTGTTTATAATGGAGACCAGTACACATTTTGGTCAAAGCACAAATTGTTTATTATGGTACTAGAGGCAGAAAAAGCAAATTTAAAATGGGGTGGGAATGCAAACTCATCATAATTATGCAAATTAGAATACATATGATTTACCAATACCACAGGTTAAGCACGCTACATGTGAACGATGCATATGGTTGGCAAAATCAGGAATGAGTAATGTCTGGTAACCTTGGAATTAGAAAAATAACGGTGTATTGAGACAAGAAACAGTATTTTAGTAGTGCAGTTGTTTCTAAAGAGATAATTTTATGGGTTTATCTTATAGTGGCCTTGCTTCCCAAAACCTTTGCTTCTAGTATCTTTTCTCAGCTTAATCAACATTGCTTGGCCTTCTAAATGTTAAGGTGACATGGTCTATTGTTTGGAAAGGTAACTTAAGGAGGGGGGCTGCTTGGCTTGTTCTTAATCAACACCTAATTTTTTCCTATGATGGTATACCTATACCTCAATAAAGCTTTCACCAAAGTGCTTCATGATATCTCCTTCATACAATGATAAAATATGGATTACATTATACTGTTAAGATGGGCTCAAAGATGGATAAATGATCTACCCTTATTAGCCTAAATTGCAGCACAATTGCTAGCAGACCAGCAGGTTTCTTTATGCAGTTGGTTGGCCATGATGAGAACAGACTGCTGGACTAGATAGGTGCGAGTTCAATAAAGCAAGGTATTGCTTATGTTGTTATGTTACAGTTTTATGATTGCACTGGAAGGAAATGTCCAATGGAATGCCCTGGGCAGACCCCATTTAGAGTTATCTGTTAAGTTCTGGATACCTACAGTTCAACAGGAACAGTGAGAAATTGGAGCAAATTCAAACTAGGTTGCCAAGATAGTAAAGGGTTTGGAAATGTAAGTTCTGGGAGGAACAGTTAAAGGGTATATTTAACCTACAGAAAACAGACCTAATTACAGTAGGTGACCTCTAACATCCTTTCAACCTTTCATTCTATGAATGCAGTTATGAAATATTGAAGATCTAGGGTTTTCCCCCACCTGGCTTATTTTTATAACTTGGGGGAAAGTGCTAAAATTAATCCTTGTTTAGCAACCATGACAAACTTGGTCATTAAGCAAAGCTGTCACTAAGCAAAAATGCACTGCTTATGACTTTCCTTCAACTTTCCTTTACAGACCTGTGAAAGTCATACAAGAAAATTGGTCACAAAGTTATTTTTCATTACATTTGTATCTGCAAAAGGTCCCTGTATAAGGCAATAGCTAAACAAGAACTACCTGTTATTCAAGTTGGACTTTGTGGACAGTGAGATACCAGGGCAGTGCAGAAATGATTTGGAAGAAGCACTTCAAACAAAGTATGAGCATAGCACCTTCCTTCCTGTATTCATTAAAGCAGCTCCACCCTTTTCAGGTTTCTGATCATGGCTAAAAGCAAATGAGAATGCTTAAAATTTTACTTTAATGACACTAAGTAAAGCAGATACCTTTTTAAAGCTTTCATGGAAACTGAAAAACACATGGTTGTCTTAATTGGTAGATGTGATGCTATGGTCATATCAGTGCAAAGTCCAAAGCACTTCTAAATCCTTTTTGGAATTGCACAACCCTATTTGAAATTTGCATATAGCATAGGTCTCTATGACTTGTACACATAATCATAGGCACTGGAGGTAAAACAGACAAGATAGCAATCACAGTACAGTAGCACAGTTGAAGCCTGCCTATTTGAACATGGATGCAACAACATTGTTAACAAGAGCCAGAGTTTTGATAGTGCTACTGAACCTGCTGTCTTGTCTTTTTTTGACAACTGTTCCTTATCCCATGAATGCTTATATTCACATCACAATAATCCAAATAGCCATATTTTATGTAAAAACATATCAATCAGTTAATCAATCATCTCAGGAAATCCTGAGCCAAAATAAAAAAGTTGCAATGGATGTAGAAATCTCAACACTTTCCAATATGTGCCTTGTAATCTCTGTTTATATGACAGAAATACATAATTTTTAAGGGCAGTTTGCTGGGCGTTTGCATCCTAAATCAGGATTGCTAAGCTTTTCCAGGCAGAAATTAGTATGCTTTGCTATATTGATATGTTTTAAGAATAAATCTATATACATTCTGCTGTGAAAACGATCTCCTTTAAGATGAGCTCAGTTCCTGATTACTAAATAAATATGCCCATGTACTTGTCCTTGTAATGATAAAAAATAGTTTGCCACTGCATTCATTTCTAGACACAATAAAATAGCATATCAAGGCTATTGTGTTGAAAAAACTCTACAGCCCTCTCTCCTTACCTCAGTCTATTCAACAAAAAATGCAGCCCAGTAAAACTTTACTGTTTATTTCTGCTAAAAGTTTAAATCTGCACACCACATGCAAAGTGTTTCCTATGAGTTTGGATTAAAGGATTGTGGGAAGTCAGCTGCAATGATTTGTAGAATATGGCTTATGGGTTACTTTTATGAAGTCTGTGAATGTTATCTTATTCAATGACTTTTGTGCCATGTTCACACTAGGCCCAAAGCATTTCTTTTGTATTGTTTCTGAAGCTTGAACTGCCCCATATTTTATCCCATTTGCAACACTAACAGTCCTTTTTTTTTCCATATATATGTTCCTAAACAGTGACTTATGTTTTTTTAAAGATTTTCCAGACTCCACTTACATGCCTCACTTATATTTGGACTTTAAAAAGAATAATCTTCAAAAAGGTGACATACGAACACATTTGCAAATTTATATGAAAGAGGATTGGGTTTATGTAATTTTAAATTATACTTTGCAGTAAAATTGTACTTTGCAATTTATTTGATCTGGAAGAAAGAATAAATGTTGCTGAGAATAGATGGCTTTTGAAGTTATAGGTGTAGGACCTTGAATTTAGGAGGCATGGATATCTATGGTATGATAAAATCAAGGTAAATGTAGATTTTAAAAATGGTTAAACCTGCCATACCGAGAATATGGAACAGATATAAAACTAGGTTGTTCTCAAAAAATACCTTGGTATTTTCAGATCAGGAAGCATTTTACAAAAAGAAACAAATGTTTACTAAAGATAAATAGTGGACTTCCAAAGACATCTTAAAATTTTGTCATGGAGAATTTAGAATAAAAACGAGAAGTGTTGGGAGTAGAAGGATATACATGCCAATAGTTTTCTTGTCTACAGTTAATAGAAAGATTTAAAGTAGCTACAAAAGCTTTTGGTTTTGAGTAACTAAGACTGAATTTGAAATGGAATTGTGTACAAATGGTCAACGTAATATTGTTAAAATGTATAAATCTTTTGCTCAAGTATGAAACAGAAGAACAAATGGAAGTTTGTAATGATAAAGTCTAAAATGTGGATTATACAAATAGTATATAAATAGATTAGTGGAAAAATTATGTGATTGGAAGAATAGAAATTTACACTAAAGAGAATTTTTATAAAATGACGTATTGCTGCTATATATCAGTGAAAAAACTGTTTTATTGTATAAAGTTTCTTCAAACTTTTGCTGGAAATGTAACCAACCAGTCTTGGTTGGGTGTGTGATATCAGAAAATTTTGGACTCAATTAAATTTACTATTACAGAAGTTTTAAAAGATTCATATATAATACCGTAATAAAAATAAAGTTTTATTTTGGGATTGATGGTTAAATAAGCAGCTGGAAAAAAAATCATACAATTTTGGTTGCAACAAGACTATTATATGCACAAAGGTGGTTTGAGTTTACCTGCAATGCAGGGATGGATGGTGAAATGATGGAACTTGCTAAGATGGCCAAATTGACTACTTTAGAGATAAGACATTGTCTAAATTTAATGATGATTGGAAACTATTGACTTTGCAGGAAATAAAAAAATAAAGTTATATTTGGTTTTGATTAAAACAAAATCATTATAAAATATAAGCAATGCTGTAACTATAGAATAATAGGCTAATGTTTATATTTATAACTGATATACATGAAAATTGAAAGTCATTTTTTATAATCAATAAAGGAGAATTTGTAGCTCAGGATTGAAATGAGGGGTTCTTGGAGATCTTGGAGCATGGTTTTAGCAATGATGATTTTACCTAGTTTGGGTAATCAAAGTCTGCAAGAAAACAACTATGCTCAAGAGAGCAACAAGGACCCCTCATTTTTTATAATCTCCCTTTTTCTTGTTTTTCTGCACTTGGTTTTGCTTTTTTACCCTTTTTCATTCTAAATATAAGTTCCTGTTACTTTTTATTGTTTTCAAAAGTCTAATAAAGTTTATTTTTTAAAGTCAGATCCTTCCCTTTTTAAAGCAGTTATTGTCCAGCTTTGCAGAATACAGTATATATTTCATAAGTAGTATACAAATATTCAATACTCCTCCTGCTTTCCAAGATAAGTACTGTGCCATTCATGTAACTATATTGCACTTGCATCTGCTTAAAAAGCTTGCACGATCAGAGTATCTTGGCACAATTGTCTATGGCAAGCAAAACTTGTGTGTGCACTTTTGAAATCATTTGTAGAGAGCAATTCAAGTGAATAATTAAACAATGCTATGACTCAGAGTAAATCATTGCTAAGCAACAGCCTTCAGTTTTATATCCTTGTAGGAAAATGCTCAACATAACCTTTTGTGTATGTATGTGTATGTATATATGTATACGTATACCCACACTATCATGGAACTTTAATTTCCAATTTCATACAATCAACAAAAACAACTTTTCCTATATAATATTATGTCAAGTTATGAAGTGTGCTATTATGTACCGTGTTTCCCCAAAAATAAGACAGGGTCTTATTTTCTTTTGACCTCCGAAATAAGCTCTTGGCCTTATTTTCAGGAAGGTCTTATTATTTTTGAAGTGTAGGAGGCGGTGAGTGTGGTCACCTCATGGCTGCTGCTGTTTTGGGGAGGGCTTATTTTCAGGGGATGGCTTATTTTAGCACATGCACTCAAAAGCCTGATTGGTCTTATTATCTGGGGAGATCTTATTTTCAGGGAAACAGGGTATTCCTGCATATATACCCCGTGCCCAAAGGCACAGATGAGGAAAAATCTTGTAGTTTTTCCTATGATTGGAGATGGTAGAATTCAGGAAACTTTTTATCACTCATTTTGCTGACTTGAGCTAAGAATCTAGTTGTGTCACAAAGTTATGTAACCAAGGTCCAAGGTACTTTTGTAGGGGAGGGGTTGTGGGCATTTTGAAATAGAGCAGCTCCACTGCCTAGTTTGTATTTTTTATGAACTTTCTCAACAATGCTTTGATTTTAAGGGAAAATAATTTGTAGGGAAAGGGCTGTGAGCATTTTGAAATGGAGCAGTTCCTTTGCTTAACTTTGCATTTATTTATTTATTTGTGAACTACTTAAAAAAAACACTTTTAATTTTTAAGGGAGAAAATGACAATACCTGTTGACGTATTTTGATGTGTAGTTACATCATACAGCAACTTTTGCTGACTGTTGGCTCTCAAAAATCTGTTGGACTTCAACTCCTATAGTTCTGTCATGGTGACCTTAAATACATTAAGAGACTATTTCAGTCCCATCATTTATGACCAGTGGAACAGGGATAGTGGAAATGTAATTCCAACAATATCTCGAAGGCTAATTATCCTAAGAGCCCCACAATTTTTGTCATCTATTGTTTTTTCAACAATAACGATGAGGTCAGAGAGGCCTGATCATAGAATAATGTTGCTGTGTATAGTTTAAAGAGAATGAGTTTAATTAGTTGGTATTCCATGAAACTGCTGAGTGTTTATGGGTTAATAAACTAGAGAGGTAGTGTTCAGTATATGAGAGCTTTCTCTTCTGGAGAACCAATTTCGTTTTCTAATTAATACTTATTTATTCAACTTCTATAGCCATCCAGGCAACTATAGTTCTAAAAGTATAAAAACAATTAAAACAATGTTTTAAAATAGCAAAAACACCCAAAAGAGAATTATGTAGCAACTGAGATAATTAACCAGCTAACAGTTAAGTCAAGAAACAAGGCCCTTAGCATATTAAGAGCCCCAGTCTCAGTTACAATTATCATACATTTCCTATAGTTCTCTGTTGATCTATTTTTTTCCCTGTAAAAGTATTACAAAGACGACAATTTTGGAGAAATACTCATGGAAAGATGATACTGCACTCAAGGTGGCAAGATCTGTGTAGATTGAATGCTATCTTTCATTATGCAGCTTTTCTCTTCCTGTTTTTTTCAGGCTTCAGTTATATCCCAAAGAAAGATTACAAGGGAATTTTTCTTTCTCACCCAGCAGTTTGGGAGACTTCAAAGTGTTGGAAAGATGGGTAACAGAAAGCAAAACCTGCACCCTCCATTGCTTCCAATGGTAGAACAACAAGTATCATCATGGAAGTATAAGATAGGGAAATGTACTAATAAAGGAGAATATTTGTAGCTCAGGGTTGACATTAGAGGTCCTTAGTTCTCTCTGAGTTTGTTTTCTTGCAGAGGTTTCATTACTCAAACTATGTAACATCATCAGTGCTAGATGCACTGATGTTATCTAGTTTAAGTAATCAAACATCTGCAAGAAAACAAGATCAGAAAGCACCGCTCATTGGGAAATGTACTGTTACATTTACATATGCATTATCCAGTTACAATTTTTGTTTACTATTTTGGATTTTGCCATGGAAAGATCCACAGCCTGTGAATATTTTACAGAACAAAATAGGGTGAAGATCCCAAACACTAAAACTAGGTATTGAGAGGAACCCCCCCCCCCAAATCAAGCTTAGCGTCTGTATCTGGAAGATAAATGTTAAGAACATGTTGAACAATAAGCATAAAATTCTGTAATGTTATGTTCTTGAAAGGTTCCAATGGATTTTCTCTAAATCCTGTTTGAGTAAATATAACATTTTACCCTAAAAAAAGCAAGAACATTACAATAAATATTTTCTACTTTAAAACATTTCATACTACTCAGAAAGGAATTTCATCAGTCCTGTTCTCATAAGATCAAAATTAGTACACAAAAATTACTAATATCGGAATAGTCATTTCATATTCAACTTTAATATAAAAAGATATTAGTCTCACTTCCAAATGTTTAAGAAAGATCTCCTTACAAATTGTGTGGTCTGGCACAAAACTGAATTACAAAATTAGACAGTACTTGCCAAGATTAAAAAACATACAGTGCTATTTCAAATTAGCTGTTTCAAAAGCACTTAAATTATTAAGGCCACAGTCATGAAGCTACTTTCTTATAAGCTGCCCCATTAAATCTCAGGAAGGGATAATCATGCAAAATGGTCTTAAGTTCTAATATATAAACCAAGACAAAGACATTTAATGATGTACACAGAAGACATGGATCTTTATGCATAGAGCAGTTGCTTTAATTGTGCATAATGAACCTTACTGGTTTAAAGAGTTAGGGTTAACTTCCTTTAACACAAAGATATACTGCATCTATGACATGCTGGGAGAAAATGTGTCCAATATTTTGAAATCTATATTTGATCTCAGCATCACCAGAGAAACCATTTTCAAATAATTTATTTTAAACAAGCAACCAATCCAATTTTAATCACAGGGAACAAATGCAAAATAGTTAAAATTGCCTGTGATGGTAATAGTTATATTCATATTGAAGCAAATGTTTAACTTTCTCAAAATTGTTTAGTTCTTTTTTTCTCACTTTGCAATTGATTTACCTGTATCTCCAGTTAACAAAGAAAAAAATTGGGCAATTTATTATAAATGGTATGCACTAGGATTATTAGTAGACAATGACATGCATGTGAATCCATTTTTTCTTTTAAATAATTGCTGAGATAATATGTTAATAAGGACTCACAGGAATGCACATTTACAGACTGGCAAATAGAACAATTTAAGTTTGGAGAACTCGAAAGGCCTCTGTAACAGTTGGTTAGTAATTAGTGCAATAAAGGGGTGTTTTCCCCTAAATATAAAAGTAAATGGTAAACTTCAGCCAATAATTTGTTTGATGGCATAGTTATATAAATATTTATAAATAAAACCCATATAATTTATGCTTGAAGATAACAAAAACATGGCTTGAACTGAAGTTTAAATGCATCAAGAGTTCCTGAAGCCTATTGGAAGCTCTTCCTCAGATGTTTAGGTTTCAAGAATAACTTGATCTCTAATACTCTACTGAATGCTGATAACAGCTCAGCTTGTAGTTAACTATTACACATACTTCTACTGTACTGCACTATGCAGGGGAAGTCAGTTATAAGGGAGAAAAGTCCCTTTTTCAAAACAATTAAAAAATACAACTGCAAATATTTCAAGATATTAAATAAGCAGTTTTGAGACAGAATTCATAGCAAAAATATATCTTCAGAAAATAGCTATAATATTCTGAACACTGATATTTTTAAAAAAACTATAATTTTAAAAAGAAAAAACAATAAGAAAATGAGAAATAGCTGCTTTACAATTTTTCAAGAGTTCATGTGGTAAATAAACTTACAGAACATAGTATTTATGTGAAAATAAGGAGGGAAAAATGAAGCATTTTGTCTTTATACCAAATTAATTCCATAAAACAAAACAGCATGTAGTAATGCCAGCGGTAGTTGAAAGTTTCTTAATTTGAATGAAGTTGAAATTATTCTTAATAATTTTTGTTGGGCTAGGCTGCAACTTAGTCCCTTGAGTAAGGTGATATCACTAGAAGCGATGCACTGAAATTTTCAATTTTGCCACTTTCTCTGGGGTGGCTAAGAAAATTCTTATGGGAAATAATGTACTGAAGTTGATTACTTTGCTTCTAAATTTCAGTGGTACAATCTCAAGGTTCTGGTAGGCTGCAGGAAGCACTCCTAGACTAGACATTATGGGACTTGACTTTATTTGTGGCATTTTAAGAACTGGAGTGTCTTTAACAGTTGCACCCTGCAGTTATGAGATAGACAAGAAAGAAGAATCCTGATATACTAATTTGTCCCTTAATGTTAGAAGAGCCTCCTGGTAAATTAGGCCTCAAAAATAGAAAAATGCATGGTCAGAATAGAGTACATGATTACACCTAGAGATTTTTTGACACGCCAGTGTGCTGCTGAAAATTAGGGAGTTCCCAAAGTAATTTGTGATATAGAATGGATTGTAGTAGATTTAAATTGTTTTTTTAAAAGCTTGGGCTCTTGACAATTTAAATGTATGCTTTTGATTATCTCTGAACTGTGGCCACTAAAATATATACTTAACAAGACTGAATACTACAAATTGTGGGTTAATTTTATAAATTAACTCAATTTATGCAAAATGATGTGAATTGAGGGCAAGTTGGTAAGGGAAGATCACATCCAGGTTTAAGAGAACAAAATATCTCAAAAGTTTTATTGTTTACAACCTAGCTTCTTCAAGGGATTTTTCTTAGTTTCAAGATTCAACCAGAATCTCTACAAAATGATCAAGCTCATTAAGATCAGACTTACAGTTAGAATTAGAATTTGTGGCTCCTTGAGGAAAGGTTTCAAGAACATCACAGTGTCCCATTTTTGTATTGCCCATCATTCCTGTTAATACAGTATCAAGATTGTAATAAGAACTGTCAACTTCTGAAAAAAGATCTTCAACAGCGTCAGAAGTTTTAGTTTCTAAGGTTTCAAATATTTGATCTAATGACGACTTATGGAAGTTTACTCTATTTTCTGGAATGCTATCCATCTCCCACATGTTTCCCTGCAAGCTTCTGGATGCTTGTAGTACAGCAGGCCTTAAGATGTCTACATTCTCTTGTGATTGTGTGTCCTCAAAATTCTTAGAGAAACCACTATATTCTTGAGCAAGCTTTTCTTCAGTTTGCTCTTTGGAAGAACGACAGAGAATATCTGTTGAAACAAGACGGTCCAGAGAGGCTGGTCCTGTACTCTGAGGACTTATCATCTGCCAACTTCCATCTTGAGTCATTTCTTCTTGGATCTGCCGTACTGTGTTGGCTATAAGCACTGAACGATACAGATTAGGTTCAACAAGCATGTGACAGAGCTGAAGCTTTACCAATGACATGTCTAGTAGTGACTGGCGCTGAAGGTTATACGAAGGAATAGCTTTAAAGCCAGTAAAACTTCCTTCAATATCATCTTCACCTTCAATACATTTCCTCTTCAGTCCACGTACAAACATTGTGTCCTAGTGAAAACAGAAAAACATCATTAACTATCTTCTAAAAAGGCTTTGCATATTAAATGAAAGCTGTTTAACATAGTGAAAAAAACTAATCATTTTAGAGCTTAAGAAGCTTTTGACAATTTGAATTGGCAATTTTTGTTTAAAGTTCTGAAAGATATGAATTTTATTGAAGGAATCAAGTTAATATATACATCTCTAAAAAGTCTGAATCATAGTTAATGGTGTTTTGACTAAATCATGTGACATACTATGTATGTGATTGTAGAAATATTGAAAACAAATGTTAATTTTGAAGAGTGATATATTTTTATTCATAACCATACCAAACAAAGTTAGAAATCATTCTTTTTCTATTTTCTTTTTAAACCTTTTCTTTCTTATTTTTAAACTTTCTGTATTTGAAAATCAATAAAGTTAAAATGAAAGCAGTTTGGATATACAATTAATAGATACATACTTTCACTCTGAAAGTAGAATGTCTATAGAATGGTATAAATATTTTATCTTAAGTTAGCAATAGTGTATAGCAGGGGTGTCAAACTTGATTTAACTAAGGGCCTGTGTATGACCTTGGGGGGGGGGAAGACTGGGGGGGAATGGCCAGTTCGACATCACTCATGTCGGGGCTGCCAGTGGTGGCCTGAATGCTCTGCCAGTGAAAACGGACTCCCAAGTACCGTTTTCAGCTGTGACAGCCTCCTGAAACCCTCTACCAGCGAAAACAGAGTTTAGGAGTGTCGTACACGGTCCTACCGAGCTCAGTTTTTGCTATCAGAGGCACTGCAGGCCAGTCTTTCACTGTTTTCAGGGCGGCCCTGTGGGCCACATCTAAGTACCCCATGGGGCAGAGTTTGACACTCCTGGTGTATAGGTAAGAAGCTATATTGCCCTACCTCCGGGGTGGGAAATGATGACACTTTTATGACTTGTGGACTTCAACCCCCAGAATTCCTTAGTCAGCCGTGCTGAGTTGAAGTCCCCAAGTCATAAAGGGACCATCATTCCCCACCTCTGCCCTAGCCAAAAAAAGGCTTCCAGGAAAAAAAATCAAAAACCTTATATCTACTTTCAATTATTCATAAGAGTTCCTTCAATTCTTACCATTGAATAGTGCAATTCTGATTGATGGAATGTGGAGATGCAGGGCCATTTCATTTTGTCTGTCTTTCTGCTCAGCTTGTTTCTTTCCTCCATAAACAAACCCTCTTTTCCAGTCTCTTTTACTTCCCATCCCAGCACTGTCTTTTTCAAGCAATTGTTACTTAGAGTAATACTTTTTGAGCGATAGCTAGTTTGATGTAGTGGTTCAGGCACCAACCAGGCTTGACATTGGGAGATTGCAAGTTCTAATTCCACCTTAGATATGAAGCCAGATGGGTAACTTTGGGCCAGTCCCTCTCAGTCATAGAAAAAAGGCAACAGCAATGGCAAACCACTTCCAAAAGCTTGCCAAAAAACTGCATGGACTTGACAAGGCAGGTGCCAGGAGTCAGTCCTGACTTGAAAGCTCAAAAAAAAAAAAAATCATTTATGAATTCATTCATGCATATTCTTATTCCTGCATAGAACTCCATTCTGAACCTTCAAAACTTAAGATACTGGTGATACCCCATTTTCTTTGTGCAAATTTTTTTTAGCCTAAAGATGTATGATCAATTTTCCCCATGACCATTGATTTCCATCAAAAGACACTATCTTATTCAGGATTTAGGGAAGAAAAACAAAATGCACAGGTACAGTATATGTGGTACCTTGCTCAACAGTACTAACTGTGAGAGGGATCTTGGAGTCCTAGTGGACAACCATTTAAATATGAGCCAGCAGTGTGCAGCAGCTGCCAAAA
>JANHFT010002821.1:555734-566393 GCA_032467955.1 Pseudoxenodon macrops | reverse complement strand
ATTTTAATGGGAAGGCTGGTGATGCCTCAGTGACACAAGGTGGAGGATGTGGCAGGCAGCGGATGCCCGCTAACAGGCGCTTCCATGATGAATCTGAAATGACAGATACTCTTTAATATTATATTTATAAACTGCTTAGGTGGTTTCACTTTCATTTTTACTGCTTGCCCTTCTTCCTCACACCTAGAGCCTGGTGGTACAGATGCATTTCTCTTCAAACAATCATACAGTTTTTGGTGTACATATATTTGTCAAACAATGGGATAAAGGAATATTCTTGAACTTTATGATTTATCTCATGGTTACTGTGAAATTGTGTGAATGCATCAATGCAGTGCATGTTATCTCAGCTTCCAGAGCTTGGATTCATTGAACGAGTTTACAAAAAATGTAAATACTGCAGAATATACAGCCACACGCTACATAACTAAGCTTCATTTCATGCTGAATAAACTAAATTATTAATCTATCTGAAATAGAAAGCTATCTTTAGATACATTTTTACTCCAAAAGCATGTTATTAAAATAAATTTGATTTTAAAAATTGATTTAAATTTTAAAAATCTGATTTTTTTAAAAAAGCATCAATTTTTATCCACCCTGGTTATATACTCTTATATGAACTGAAAAATATTACCCACTTTTCCAAATTATATTACTGCAGCACTAAAAGACACAACTATTCATAACTATAGCTTTATTAACCATTGAAATCTTAAAAACTTTAAGGATATTGATATTACCAGTTCCTCTTAGAAAATATACCATAGTTACTATGGACTGGGTTCAGAATACTTAGCAAATAATTGAGGTGAAAAAGCATATTTAAAAGTAGCTGAGGAAAACAAAATCTAAATTTTTTTTATAGCAAAACCACGATGAAAATAAAAGATACATTTTATTGACCTGGCAACTAGTTTCATAAGGAACTGACAAATATTAGTCATAGAGTTAACATGATTATGGAAACTGGCTTTTGAAAATCAGTAGAATATCTAGGGATGTATGGAATCTAGTGATTAAAAAGTAGGATGAAGATAAGGATTATGATATAATAATGGATTATTGTTTGCATGAAAAGAAATCTTATCCCATAAATGCAATGAAAAAAGGTGAGCTGGAAGGTAACATAAAAAGCTAAGAAGTTACCAAATGATTTAGCAGTGAGCAGGCTAGTTATAAAACTGATATGTTAAGAGCTATTGCAGAAGGTGTATTTTAAGGAATTTATTAGTGTTGCTTAGAATTACCAGGATTATATTGCTGGACCCCAGAACAATGTTGTTGACTGGTTTTTTTATTATTCCTAAATTCATTATACAATGTAAACCACAATAGAAGGAAAGTATTTAAACAGGCATTTATTATTAAAAAGATGATGAACAGTGAAAGGTTTAATTAACAATTATGGCTTTTTCTATAATTAACAATTATAGAAAAATAGGTAATATAGTAATTAAACTGAGGTACAATGGTTCTAACACAGGCAAATTTATTACCTGATTATTTATTTTTCCATTTAACATAAAAATAGTACAGTATATTACTTAGAACAGCTTTATTAAATCCTGATGAGCATATATGCATTCAGATGTAACATTATAAACCTAGCATCCTTTTTCCTCAGTTCATATACTTCCTGTTGTATGCAGGAATTCTGGCAGATTTCTATCTCTGATTAATAAATTAGGCTATCCTGTTTTGTGAAACTATTGAGCTTAGCTACATTTTATGAAAAGCAGCTAAATCACAAAACACCAACAGCATTGCTTGTGGCCTGTTTTCTAACTTTACAGTTTAGGAGCTGAAAATATTAAATAATGTCAAACAGATGCAAAAGCTAATTTTCTCAAAACAGCTCCAATAATGTTCAACCACAGACATGAGTCTGTCTCAACACAGATGGGAGACAAAGGATACCTAATCCTATGTCCTCTTGAAAAATAAAGCAAACCCATGAACTCCACTTTTTATTAAAAGCCACCTTATCCTTGTAAAATCTATAAAAAGGTGAACCATATTGCACAAGAATCTTTTGGCAAGAATGTCACTTGAAATCTCAAACCATCAATCATAGAGGGGAAATACATATGCCACATTTCCTTGTGTGAAATGTTTGTTGGGATAAAAAAAAGTTACGACCAAGAAAAAGTACTTCCAAGTTTTAATGGGAACGGATAAGGGGAAAAAAAGAGAATGTAACTAGGCAACACAAAACAGATGAAAATAAACCTTTTCTATCAAGAGGCAGAAGAAAATAATCGTAGAAGACGATGTGATAAAGTTGCTCGTGTGAAAAAAGCACAGGAAAGTTGCCTGTGAAAGGAGACCAGATGGTGAAAGTTCTGAAAGTGGATGGGATGGAGAAGCAGAATCTGAAAGCGCTTTGAGCGTCGGGGAGGCAAAGAGAAAACAAATCAGAAGATAATTCGGCAGTGACGCTAAAAAAAGTAGCCGAGAAGAAAACATTATACAACGGCCTTCCTTAAAACACTCCCAGACGACTAGGAACTTTGTTATTTCCTAGTGAGCGTGACTAATAACCGCGCTGGTTGGGAATGATGGGGCCTATAGTCCCACATTTAGAGAATTTCAAGTAGATAAAGGAATTGAAAGAGATTTCAATGGAGGAGGAGCTCCTGAGGAAAAGTAGGCGATTGAAACAAGTGACTTGAAACAAGAAGAAAACTCGCTAAAGCTGCTAAGGGACGCCGGGAACGAGGGAATGATTCATCCCCTCTCCATCTCCACGGCCGCCATTTTGGAGCCACGGCTCAGTGATCCCGCGCGGGTCCTTCTTCCTCGACTAGCTCAACCAAGTTAATTTCCTCCTTTTGCCTCTCGGATTTCGAAACTGGCGGCTCCCTCCTTCCTTTCCCACCTCGACCGTTTCTCCCGTACCCGCTTACCCGCTGACGAAAGCCGACTGCCGCACGGAGAGCCCGCTCCTGCTTCAATGATGTCGGCGCCTGAGAAAAAGGGGAGGGACCAACGGCTGCGGAAGCCCCTCCCCCTTTCTTCCAGCTCCCTACTCTGGCCATCTTTTGTAAAACTCCACAAAGAAGCGAGGGCCCCGCCTTACATATCGCCTGGGACTTCCCATTGGGAGAGAGGAGGCATCTCTGCAACTTGTGAGACCGCCCAGTACAACTTCAGCTTCCCATTGGGCAGTAAGCGAGGGAAATCCTTTCTTCTGAGATCAAATGTTCTATCCACCGGAGGAGCGCTGGACTGCTTACTCTCCCTTTGGCCCCTCCTTCTCCTCGTTGTTTTATAAAGGGCTTGCCATTGGGGCGGCTCAAAGTTACTACGGTATTCAGCTCCGCCTCCGGCGCGGTTAGCGGCCGGGTCTGGTCTGTACAGGCGAAATTTTAAAACAATCTGGCCAAGGCCTTGGTCATCAGGGAGCCCTTGGCGCGGGTCCTTGGGCGACTGATGGCCTAATAGTCCCGCTGCTTCGGCTTTTCGTTCTGCGACAACCTCAATAAGCATGCCTTGTTTCCTCGGTGTAGTGGGAGAAAATTAACACAGGAGCTGCTAAATGCAGATAGTAGAAGTCAGACCGTGCTTTTCTTCTGAAAATCCGGAGAAAACAGTGGATGGGGGGGGGGTCATTGGTGCTCTCTGAGCTTGGTTGTTTTCTTGGCAGACGTTTCATTACCCAGACTAGGTAATATCGCCACTCCTAGTGACCAAGGCTACTTTAGCTAATGAAAAGTCTGCAAGAAAAGAACCAAGCTCAGAGAGCACCAAGGGCCCCTCATTTCAACCCTGAGCTACAAATATTCTCTCCTTTATTGATAAAACAATGGGTACCCAGTATGCCAGAGTCTAAAATGGGAATCTACAGCAATGTTTCCTTAGGCCACTGTTGTTTTCTATCCCATGCTTCATTTGCTGCTTATGTGGGTGGCAATTCCTACTCCTGAATCCTGTTGTAATTCCCTTGGTTTCCCAATGTGATTTTTGACCTTTGGCCACTGATGCCTCCATTGGTTCTCACAGGACTGTGTGCTCCATCTATGGTGTTAAAACTTTAATTTATAAACGCATGAAAGGGAAGCTGGTATGCTGCAAAGCAGCACACTAGCCTCCAGCATTATCTGGACCCCTCAGACAGTCTTTCTCCACTGCTGCATGAACTGCTTTTTCCTCATGCTTGAATTGACCAGAAGCAATAAAGGTAGTCCCCATTTAACGACCACAATTAGCAAAATGGTAACTAAGTGAAAAATTACATGACTATGACCGTGTACTTATGATTTTACTTCAGAGCTTTCCTTTACAATGTCAGGAGACCCCAAACAGCTGGGGGAATGACAGAGAAACTTGTCTCACAAGAAATCAGGTGAGAGGACAAATCTTATATTCCTTTTCCTCACTCCCCCACTCAGGTGGAATGCTTAACTGGAATAATCAGTAAGAAGGGAATTGTTTGTATTTGCATTTTTTTTTTGGAGAGGAAGGGATTACAAGAGAATAAGCAAGCACACAACAGGGAATAGACATCAAAAGGAATGCCCAAGTGCCAGCTCAGTCTAGCTCAGTCATAGCTGCAAACCAGAGGCAAACAAAAGTTCTTAATGTGAAACTGATTAGGGTCTTGTCAGTGTTAGGTAGAAGCGCCAAACTAATTACGCTAAAGGAGCTGCGTATATTAACTAGCAGTTAGAGCTCCCCTGTGCTGAGGAAAAAAGCAGCTCAGGAAGAGATAGCTTGTTTAAATACTCTCTCCGCTGTGGGAGAAAGAGAAAAAATTAAAAATGGGTCAGGCAAAGGTCAATTAGTACACAAAAACTTGTACTAATTGGCTGTAAAATGATGAATTCATTGGTTGCAAAGTTACTTTTTTTATCATTGTGACTGCAAACTATTCAAGGCAATTGCTAAATGAGGACTACCTATACTCACATGGGAGTTTCTGCCTGAGTATTGGTTCCCATCCTACCTCTGTGGTGTCTATTTAAATACATTAAATATCTAGGCAAATATCATGCCATATTCAGCTGCTCTTCTAGTTCCCAGTGCACCAGCTGGTCTTCTTGGGCACTGGACCGCCTGAAAATGGCCCAAAAAAATGCCCCCAAAACAGTTTGTTTTTCGGGCTGTTTTCAGGCCATTTTCTGGCACTCCAGCACCCGCAAAGACCAGCTGGCACGCCGGAAATTAGAAGAGCAGCTTCAAAAACAGCCCGAAAAGTGGCCCAAAAAACGGCTAAAAAGCAGGCATGCGTGCAACGGCCAGCTGGTCTTTGTGTTTCTGGTGCTCTGGCGTGCGCACATGCATATGCATGCATGCACATTTCGGTTTGGACACTCTGTGCCGAAAATGTTTGCCATCACTGGTATAAAAGATTATGATTGTTTATTAAATGTATATAGCTGTCCATTTCCACATACATGACTCTGAGTGGCAAACAATAACATGGTCTCAACTGTAGTTTCCATCCCTTGTTTCCTAGCCCCCCCCACCCCGAGCTCTTTTTTGTTTGCAGTGCAGAACTTTTGGGTTCCTTCCCTTTTCTCAAATATGAAATACATGAAAACATAGTAACATAAGCTCAAAATACTTTTGGCACATTTCATGCATACAGATGAGAAAAGAACATCTGTATAGGCTTTTTTGAAAAGCCCAGCTTTGCGCATGTGCGGGATATGGTTCTGCCATCTGTGGCCTTCATCCTTTTGTCATGAAACGCAGCATCTTCAGCTACCAAAATATTGCCGTTGTGGATCAAAAGGATATTATGCATCTAAAGACACTGCCAGCTCTTGTTTCTTTTGTCTCTCTCCTGCGCATTGTGAAGTCTCAAGCTGCCAGAGCTGAAAACAAAGAGTGTGATACCAACAAGGCTATTATTAAAATACGATGCAGGCATCTTAAACATTCAAGGCCAAGGAACAAGTAAGATTAATGGATTGTGTCCAGGGGAGATCCGGATAGCAGCAATAGGTAGCAACAGGGCAAAAAGCCAGAAAGATTTTACTGTAGGCTTAAATGACAATTTGATGCAGCCATGCGGCCTCATTTTGATTATACTGCCTCCAATAAATAGGTGCAGTTGAAAATATTTAAATACATGTCAGTGAGAAGCCGTGGCTCAGAGGGAATCGTACACACCTTAGTCAATGATAACTCTGGTCGAAAAAAAGCCAGGTAGCAACTGATAGGAAAAGTCTTAGAAAGCCAGCCTAGGACAAATAGCACTCTGGGCAACTAAAGCCTTTCCTGGACCAGAGTTTATAGCGACTGCTCTCTCTCTCTCTCTCTCTCCCCTTCCCTCCCCCCTCCCTCCCCCCCATATTATTAATTATAACACTAACAATGTTCCTTATATTGTCACCTCAAAATTAAACTATGACCTGCTGATTCTTATCTTTAACAGTTTGGACAGTGGGAAGCAGTTCAAGGCAATCTTCTCTTTTTCCTTATCCTAGATTACTGCTGAAAGAACAATGAACAGGTGTTGTAACTGTGGCAATGAAGACATGGAGTTTGCAGAAATGGATCCCATCACCTATCCTTCCCCTGCAAGCCGAGCCAGGGCCTATATTGCAACACTGCATCCATTCTTGCCCTTTTTAATCCCTCTGCAAATGCTGCTGCATGCCAATAAATGTTGAAGATGACCTAAGGATGGGTAAGTAAGCCCTTCAATGCAACATTGGGGAAAGACTCTGAGTGAGGAATCTGCTCCTTGGAAGAATGTCATGTGGCCCAGTTCAGCTTCAAAAGGTAAGACATCTTGACTTGGGCATCCTCAAGCCAATGAACCTCTTCTTTATATAAATGGGAGAACATATTCCCATGCAAAGGATATCAAAGTAAAGGTAAAAGTTTCTCCTGTCCAATAATATCCAACTCTAGGGGGCGGTGCCCATCTCTGTTTCTTAGCCGAGGACGCCAGTATTGTCCATAGACACTTCTGTGGTCATGTGGCCAGAGTAACTATATACTGACACACATAGAACTCTGTTACCTTCCCACCGAAGTGGTAACAATTTGTCTACTCACATTTCCATGTTTTCAAGCTGCTAGGTGGGCAGGATATTCCAGTGTATTTGAGTGTGCTTATATAATCCAAGTTTATGCAATCTTAATTTTAGACTCTGTTGAAGAAATGTCCATCTGGGTTCAGTTCCAAAAAGACACTGGAAACATGGTGGCTGCTTGGAAAGATGGTTTAATGGTGGACAGCAGGACAACATGGTTTGAGGTCCTTGGGAAAAGGGGAATCACATGCTTCGAAGATGTTGAAGAAGAAAAGAAGAGAAGAGATTGTTGCTGGGAGTCCCTGAGTTTTTTTATACCGTCTGTTGGGCCCCACCTCCGAGTTTCCTTGTATAAGAATTGCATTCTGATTGATGGTCCGACTCCCAGGGGGTGGGGGTTTTAGCTAACCATTTAGGCTGTCTCTCAGGCTTGCTTGAGTGCTGGCTGATGTAATTTTCCAGGTGGCATGTGGTGAGTTTCTGTTTGCTAGATGGGTCTGCCTGAAGAGGGTACATCTTTGTTATGTAGAATAGACTGGCCCAGGCTTTTTAATGGCCCATTGAAAAAGGTGGGGGCTAGGTGGGGGCTATTAAGAGTGAATCTGCTTCCTGCCTAAAAACACATTTCTCCATTTTTCATCCAGGGAAATATAATATTCTGCCTTTTTAATATTTCCTAAAATACTTCATTCCTCTAGGAGGGGGGTAGGTGCTAACTTCCTACAGCTCAAAATTTCTTTCCAGAAAAAATTAGTGTTATAGTTTCATAGGGCATTGTAGGAGGAGAATTATGTTAGTCTATGGTGGCTAAAAATCAGGAAACTGGTAGTATCTTTTCTGACCATCACATTTTATGCCTTTCAATAACACTAATTTTGGTGAACTTCACAGGAGCACAGAACAGCAACAGGTTTAGGAAGTTGAACAAGCCGTCTTTCTGTGAGATGTTGGACAAACGGTATGCAGATATTTCCGGTGCTGCCTCATCTCCCTTTTTCTTTCTCCCTTGGTTTGAGCTGTTGCAGTTATCTCCCCCTCTCCCCTTTGGACACAGCCTTTGCTAAAGTGTTGGGTATTCCTTAGGCTGGCTTTGTCTCTTTCTCCAGATTAGGAAGAAGCGGAGTGGAAGAAATCCAAGTTTTGCTCCAGGGAAACAGGGAGTGGAAGAAAATGAAGCCAGCAACAGCAAGTAACTCTGGGCCCCGCAGCTTCAGGAAAGAAGCAGAAGGGGGAAGGACCAGGGAAGGCAGCTCGGAAACTTGAAACAGAAGATGAACAAAGTTGAATTAGAATAGGAACAAAAGAAACAGCCCCTGAGTTGATAGAGGACAGACAAACCAGAACAAAGACCCAGCTTTTTTGGGTGGGTGGGTGGCGAAGGATCATGAGTTTAGACAACTAGGAATTATTTTTCGCGCCAACTGTGGATGCTGAGGTTAGTGGAGCCAATATTCTTCACTATCCCTAGTGAAAACAAACAGGTTAAAAGCAAATCAGAACAAGCACAGCGATTTGGTCCACATGCTAGACAGAACAAAAATGAATTCATCAAGAATCCAACATAATGGCTTGTTAAAGAGGTTGGTGTGAAAGGAGCAAGTCATGAAATAATTTGGAAGCAAATATACAGGAAAAAAAGTTAACACTTTATATGAAAACATTTGTGCATTCTTAATGAAAAGGGTAGAAGGTTAGGAAGGCAGACAAGGGCTCCTGCAGGAAATGGACTCTATAGTGTTTTCCTTCAATTTGTGCACTGACAGACAAATATGCTGGCATACTGGCATACATTGAGACGTGCTGCCTTTGGACTGATGCAACATGCAAAGTACTTTTGAATAATTTTCATTTTTGCCCAGTCATCAGAGATTTTCTGGTAATAACAGGGATGTGGTTTGCCACTACCTTCTGTGATTCCTTCCCCCGCCCCCCCAAACACAGTTTTTTAGTCTAGGTTACCACGTACTATTTCCTGGTCCTCTTACACATTTTGACTGTTTTAACTTTTCATATACCGGTATAATCAAAACTCTTAATAAAAGAAAAACAAACACAAGCTAGTATAAAGCAAGGAAGAAGAAGAAAAAAAAAAGGGGGGGGGAAATCAAAGCAAAAGTGAAAAGTGAAAAAGACAATGATAAAGGCATCAGATATAAGTATTAATATTGTTGGGTAGGATGAACGTAAGAGACTGGACTCAGGCTTCAGTAACAAAGAGCTCTTTATTCAGCAACTATTTGCAATCCAGCAGCTTACATGCCTGGCGTCTTGCCCTTTTATAGGGAGCTGTCAGAACGCTCCTCCAGTCAGATTGCCTTATTTTTCCCGCCAGAATGGAGGGCCTGATTGATACCCTTAACGGGCTCTTAATATCCAACAAATATATTTTAACTTCTCTCTCTAAATGTCTACGGAGATTCTTAAGTCATTCAGGTCATGGTTGTCCCAAAGGTGCTTTTTTTCAAGGGGCAACTGGAATTTCTGGAGTTTTTTTTTTGAAGACGTTTCACTTCTCATCCAAGAAGCTTTTCCAGCTTTCTCTAAGGTTACATCATATTGCTCTTCTTTATATAATATATCTGGTCTAATCATTAAAACAAACTTGTTTAACTTCAAGATCAAGCAAAGTCAGTTGAGTGCTGCCGCCTGCACCTTCCTGCTGCAAAAGACTACAAGGCAGGATTCCTCCCAGATTATTTGTGACTCACCCATGGCCACCACTTTTACGTTTATTTATTCCATCAAGCATGTATTATATAACAGATATAAACATGATTATGAATACATGAAATGGATACGAATAAAAGGGAATATTAGGTCAGGGACAGTAGGCACGCTGGTGCGCTTATGCATGCCCACAGGTGAAATCCAGCTGGTTCTCACTGGTTCGCCGGAATCGTTAGTAAATTGCTTAGGCAGTTCGGAGAACCGGTTAAAAATGAAGTGCAGGAGAGTTTTTTCCCCTCTCTCTCGCCCTTCAGTTAATAGCTCCACTTAAGAGTTGCAGCTGGAATACAGCCGATACACACTGAATCAAGTCAATAAACAACAGAAACTGACAGAATTAGGACAGGGAAACCCATCAATCACCCATCTAGGGATGAGATTAACCTCTTCCCTTCAGGAAGAAGGACAAGATTACAAACATTTTCATTATAAAGAGTATTGTAACACTTCTGTGATCAGCTGATACTTCCTGGAGTTTCTCAAGACCTTTTATAGCTGCTGCACTGTTGGCTACTTCTTGTTTCTTCCTGGGGGGAAAGATACAGGAGGGCACAATGATGCAGCTTGAATCATACAGGCTGTGAATTTAATGCATGTATGGTCCAGCCAGCTGTATTGTTTAGAATAACATATTATTCTTAACATAGAATAACAGATTGGAAGGGTTAATGGCTTTTGACAGCACGCCCAGGGTTTCAATTAGTCTGAGCAGCTGCTCTTAGTTTCCTTCTCAGCTGCAGCGTTTGCTTTGGGGTTGACTTTTTTTTAAAAGGGGGGAATGGCTGTTTTATGTTTTCTGCATTGTTTTAGTGGTCCCTGGCATGGTCCTTTTGGGGTGTACTTCCCTCACTCTTTTTGAAAGTCTCTAGTGATGGCAAACTATTCCATTGGTTGATTGGTCTCACCCTTAGGAAATTTCTCCTTAGTCCTAGGTTGCTTC
>JANHFT010002821.1:498008-511702 GCA_032467955.1 Pseudoxenodon macrops | reverse complement strand
ATAATAATAATAATAATAATAATAATAATAATAATAATAATAATAATAATAATAATAATAATAATAATAATAATGTCACGTGAAATCTTCATAGAAGTCGAATAAAAAGGGTGACAGTATACAAATTGGTGCATTCCTTTGCCAAAGTTGAATATATATATATGTCTCTGTCTCTCTCTCTCTGTCTCTGTCTCTCTCTTTCCCTCTCCCTCTCTTTGAATTGCCTAGATTACTCCCTGCAGTTTTTCAGAGGTGATTTGCCATTGCTTTCTTCCTAGAGCTGAGATAGAATAACTGGCCAAAATCATTTAGATAGCTTCATGCCTAAAACTGGATTAGAACACAAGGTCTTTTGGTTTGTTTGTCATTGCTTTTAGTGATATCAGAAATTTGAGTTTGAGTTATTTAGGCATATGTTTATTTATAACATTGACAAACTGTCTTACTTAGTTTATACTTATTCAATTTGTACTTGGTACGACATTAAAATATACTGTATATCAAAAACATTATAAAACCAATTAAAATGCTAACTTTTTTTTCTAGTAACATAACCAAAGATCACATAGGTTCCCATGGACCACAAAACTGTGATCTTATCTTGATTTCTGACTTGGTAGAAAAATTCCCCAGTTGGACAATATGGATTTATGCATGGTACAATGAGCCGAAGGCCATGGCATATTTCCTGTTGGGAAATGTGTGAAGGAGGGAGAATTCTTACTTCACTGACTGAAGATATGCTTTGCCTGCAGGTGGTTCCAGCTGGAATCCTTGACAGGTCCAGTTAACAAGAGCTCAGACAACAAGGCTGGCGGGAGGGAAGGGATTCCCTCTGCATCTGCAGGAGATTTTCTCACTGCTTCATATAGTCAATCAAAGATGACTCTCTATAGAATTGACCACATTGAAAGACACATATGAAAAAAATTTGCGTTGCAAATCCAGTTCTCTGGTTCTCATTCCTAAAAGCATGGCCAATATTGCCAATATCAATGCAAAATGTTTGACAGAGGACCGGCGCTTTTACATCTGTATCTTCAGTTTACGGCTATTCCCGGCATTCATTTAATGAAAAGAAAGAAGACATTCACTGAAATCCCCTGCTCTGTGCAATAATTAAAACAGGGTGGATGATCTGCCTCTTCCCATCAGGTGGCTGAAGCAGAATGTGAGTATTGCTCTGTGATGCTATTTTGGCTCTGTATACAACAACAGAGCCCATGGCTGAATGGCTGGAAATAGTGAAAATTCAATAAGCATTGATGTGGACACAACGGGATGCCTTGTTTTCCAGGGGGATGTATTTACATCTCTGCATGAGCCTTCTTTTAGACACATCTTTGAATTAAGTTTCAACTGCAGGAAAAAGGCTAAGATTTTCAAAGACGTTCAATTTTTCATATTGTTCCTGCCCAAAGCCAACTACGGTAGTTATTATATATATTTTTAAAAAGAAACACAACTATGAGTTGGAATGGAGGAAAAGGAGACTGTTGCTTAACCCATTTTCTCATCACCAGTAACTGAGTTACTGCCCCAACAAACAACCCCCCTTTTGTAATCTACACGCTTGTTATTTAGCTTCTTGAGGGCAACGTTGTTTGACCCAGTCATGGGCCAAATTAGGTCAATAGTTCCAGAAATTCAAAATTTGTGTGGATATGTTACTTTCCTATTTACTGTTCGAAATGTATTTTACCGTATTTCCAAAGGGTTATATTCTGTGTTTCCTAAGTGTCATTATTTGGAAGCTATTCTTTATTCATTCATTTGTATTCCTTCCCTGTGAGACTTCCACCATACATGACATTCTCCCCTTGTTTTATTGCCACAGCCCAGTCAGAGAGGTAGGGCTGAGAGACAGGAACTCTGGGTCCAGCAACTTATCTATTCCATGACTTGACATAAACAAATCAATAATAATAACAATATTGTCAACCAATCAATAATCAGTAACATTATTTATCAAATTTATTTCCCCTGCATCTCATTATTTAGGTGACATTCTCATTCCCAGAGGTGAGGCAGATGTCCCCAGTCTCCTGGCTTTCAAAAATGGGATGAGATAAGGTCTCCTTCCTTGGGCAGTGGGTTGGACTAGAAGACCTCCAAGATCCATTCCAATACTATGTTTATGTCTAAATGTCTAAAGACCTGACTGCTTGGGGCTCACACAAGGTTGTGGGGCTGGTTAGCGCCCGAAGGTTTCTCTCTATCCTTGCCACTTAAATTTTTTGATTCAGTGTTTATGTTTTTAATATTTTATTTGTACATCACCGAGAGTCCCTTGTGTTTCTAAATTTTATAAATAAATAGATGACATAAATATTACATAAACCTAACTATTGCACTTTAAAACTATGGATTGACATATTGAATAAACACCTAGCCAACTATGATTTATTCAGTTAGCCATGGTTATATAATTACCATCGGGTATGAACAAAGTAATCAAATATAATTCTATTATCTCCTGATTTTCTACTGCAAAAGGGCTGACATGCATTTCCTACATGAAAGGGAGAGATTGTAATATTCTTGTTTCCTTATATCAACATATACTGTATATGATAGAATATAATATCATTATCATTTCAGGAATTGGGTATGTCTAGTTTAATGAAAAGAAGGACTAAGGAGTGATATGATAGCCGTGTTTCAATATCTCAGGGCTGCCACAAAGAAGAGGGAGTCAAGCTATTCTCCAAAGCACCTAAAATAAGGACAAGAAGCAATGGATGGAAACCAATCAAGAAGAGATCCAACCTAGAAATAAAGAGAAATTTCCTAACAGTTAAAACAATTCAATCAGGGGAATGACTTGCTTCCAGATGTTTTGGGTGTTGCAACATTGGAGGATTTTAAGAAGAGATTGGACAACCATCTGTCTGAAATGGTATTGGGTTTCCTGCTTGATCAGGGGGGTTGGACTAGAAGACCTCCAACTCTGTTATTCTGTTATTCATTGCATATTTTCCCATGCTATTAGCTATGCATGCATGAGAATTCACAGGTAATATCTGCATTAAAAGTGAACCTAATAAACTAGAAGTGGAGACATTTGTTGAAACATTGATAGCAAGAAATTATATCTAACAGTACACTTGTCCTTAGAGCTTTAAAACTACAAAAGCAGGAATTATTCTGGATACAGACCCAATAAAAATATAGAATGGATCTTGTGTGTATTTATGGGAACTCTTAATTCAATCGAAATTGGTTTACTTCTAAATCATATAAAGTTGATCAAATCTTTAACTTATTTGATTATGCAGTTAACACTGCCTCACAGGTGGCCTATGTGCTGTCTTAGTTTGCTTTCCAGGGCTCTATGCTAACAGCTGATGCAATTTCCTGTTCTCCCTGTTTCTTTAGAAAATGACTGATTACAGGTAGTTCTCGTATTACGACCACAATTGAGGCCAAAAAAATTTATGTTGCTAAGTGAAACATTTGTTAAGCGAATTTGCCCCCATTTTACAATCTTCCTTGCCACAGTCGTTAAGTGAATCATTGCATTTGTTAAGTGAATCCGAATTCCCCATTGACTTTGCTTGTCACAAAAACCGATCACATGACCCCAGGATACTGCAACCGTCATAAAGGTGAACCAGTTACCAAGCATCTGAATTTTGATCATTGGACCATGAGGATGCTGCAATGATCTTAAGGGTGAAAAACGATCATCAATGACTTTCTTCAGTGCCATTGTAACTTTGAATGGTCACTAATTGAACTGTTATAAGGACTACCTGCATTCCATTGGACTGAGAACAAGTTCAAACAGAAGATGGCTGATGCTTATTTTTGTAGTCATACCAAATTTTGTTACACCTGTGCATTATTTTAAGTTAGCATGAAAATGTATATTACATTTTGGTGAACGTTCCTCCAGATATGTGCACTCTGGCCTTCTCCCCCTTTCTCCAATATAACACATCTTTGTACGTTATGTACATAAAAATATGCATTTTTGTAAAGACCTTTCTGCAACATTTTTAAAATTGCAGGGAAATGCAAGGCAAACTTTGGAGAGCTGTCGTTTTAAAATCATGATAGAAATGTCTATTTGCGTATTGGTTTGAAAATATGAGTTTGGATTCGCTTGTATAAACACTTTTCTCCCGGATCCTATTTCCAACAGGCCTTCGGATAGATAGGTGATGGTTTAACTCCAATGGAAAACTACAACACTAAAATCCTAGCATGAAGAAAGACTGGTAGGACTGATATCACCTTACTCTTGAAATTGGAGGAAAAGGTACAGAACAATGGATACTTCTTTTTGTGGCTGATTGGCTTTTATTTTCAGCCTGAGAACCTTTTGTCTCACGTTAAAAATGGGATTAAAAAAAAAATCCTTTGAAAGGCCCAAGAGGAGGAAGAAGGTGGACAGTGTGCTTTTGTTAAGGCTTTTGGCACTGGCCTCTAACCCTGTCCTCACCAAGAAACACAAGCAAGAGCTCGCTTCCCAGGTCCCCTCTCTGTCTTGTGACTGGATCCGGGAATGTCTTGTTTTGGAAGGAAGACCAGCCCTGCCGGAAAAATGCTCTGCCCGCAGAATGCACATTTCTGACCCGCCTGTTGAAACTTCATCTCATTTTACTAATGTATGCTTGGCATGGACAGCGCCCTACCTGGGGCTACATTTATAACAAAACACCATGTGCATGATTGCTGTTGCTGTGCTTGTATGCGCACGCTCTGTGGCTGACAGTCAAAAAATGCTAGGAAAAGAAAAGGAAAAGAAAGAGCAACAAAATCAGAAGATCCCAGTTGACATTTTCAAAGCGACCCAGGTGATTTTGTGACGTGTGTGACCTTCTCTATAAACTCTCCATCCCCAAGCAGTGTTCTGTCTCAATTATGTATCTAGAATTATGTTTCATTTCTTGGGTTACCAGTTGTGAAGTTTTTCTACCTTTGCTCCATGGAACTGAGCAATATGCACACTTTCCTTGCTTCTCGTTTCATTCTCATAACGAAATTGCAAAGTAGGTTATACTGAGAAATAATTGGCCCAAGAAAACTCCATTAGTGTCAGAACTGCTTGGATCTGAAATTAGACATGTATACTTTACGCAAACTGCTGCATGGGTTATGTTAAGAATATATGCTTATGCTTGTATAATTTAAATTTTATTTATTGTATTTCACCTTTCCTCTTGGAGCAAAAAAACAGCATGTCTGCATGCATCTCGTTGCCATAGTTTCACAGCAGCAAATCTTTGAGTTCACAGAAGATCACTCAATGGGCTTCATGAATGAATGGAGACTTGGATCTGGATGTTGTTAGTCCTAGTGGAAGCCCTTAATCATTTTTACCACATTTTGGAATTCAGGACATACTGTAAACGCTGCAAAACACATAAAAAGGGCTGGGACTTTGAGGATGGCCAGTCCTGAACAGCCATTTATCAGAATGTAAACTAGTTTCTTCGAGTGTTCTTTATCCATTTTATGGAAACTGAGAATAGATATATTTGGGACTAGAGTTTGGCAGCATGGTAGTTTTCTATTTTCTTTTTATAATTAAAATAATCTTTAAAACATCAGGTGCGGTGAGGAACTTGGTATCAAGAGAATGGATGAGATATATATCAGAGGTGGGTTCCTAAGAGTTCGGTCCGGTTCTACTGAACCATTAGTAACTTACTGGCATAGTTTGGTAGAACCATTAGTAACCTTAGCCTGCCACGCCCCTGAGCCGGTTCTTGTTTCTGCGCATGCGCAGAAGCTTTTTTAAAGCACTGCGCATGTGCACAGCACGTGAAAAGCGTGCGGCCGCAGAGCGCCCCTGAGCAAACCGGCAGTAAGAAGATTTAAAACCCACCTCTGGTATATATCAGTGCCTATGAGCTCCACCTTACCTATTCATGGCAGTATCTCACTTGTGAATGTTCACTGCAGAGAGCTTTGGTCCACAGCTTACATTTTATTACCCAATGACACTTGTTTTGTGTTTGATGATTTTTTTAAGAGGAAGAAACCTGATAGAGACACGTGCAATGCAAATGAACATCCTGTGAATTTGGGGGACTTGAAATTGCAAATTGGCTGAAGAAAGACTAGTGAATCATAGAGTCAGCTAGGGTCATCTGCACTACTGAATCCGGCCCCCTATTCCGTGCAGGCCGGAAAAATGGTGGTCTAGACTCTGCTTGAACTTCAAACCAATGAATTGCATTGACTTCTACAGTTTCCTCTTCTTCCTCACTCTTAATAAGGAAGATTTAAGCAATGTCGGTGGCATCATGGGGAAAAACGGCAGGCACTGATAGGCAATCTGCTCCTCCATCTCCAACCAGAAAACAAAGTGACATGAAGGGTGTATCAAAAATGAGACGATCTGTATTGTTCTTTGAATAACAGTAACAAAAATTTTAAATTTGCACCATGTCTCTATATGAGCATATTCAAATATATGCAGATATATGCAACAATGTGCAAGTAAACATCCTACTAAGGAAACCTGACGTAGAGGATAAAGTGTGTTAATGAAACATGACTTGTTTTTAGCATCCTCCATTGTCTTAATTGGCTCTCCGTTGCTTTCAGTTACAAAGAATAACTGCAAACCGGGCATGCAAACTTCCAGGACAATGAGGTTTTGCACGTAGTTTAGCTTGTTTGCATGAGTCATTTGGACGGGTGCCCTTAGATTGTATATCCCACCCATCCCTCTGCTCTTTACTGGTTAAAGGAGATCCTTACTGGTGAAAATACATGGTACTGTATCTTTATGAGAACTCAGCAGTTTATGACTCCAGTTCATGTGGAATCCAGGGGAAAAGAAAGTAAATGGTTCTTAATTTTTTTATCCAATTTAATTTTGTTAGGAGATTGAGTCACCTGGTACAATTGGAGAAGCTTTTAGGTGGCCAGGAACAGCACTTCATGCTTAAGGATGAAGGGTCTCAGAAAGCAAAGCTGATGCAAAGTCACACCGTAGATAGTAACAAAGAAGTCTGAATCTTTCTTTTTAAGGTTTGAGGGAGAATGGGATCAGTGGATTTTTAAAAGTTGTGTTTTTGGCTTCAAAAGGACAAGAAAGCATGCCCTGGAGTTATGGTAATAGGCAACTGAAAGTTAGTGATGCAATTGGGTGTGGTCGGCAGAGCTGCTGCTGAAACAGATCCAGGAGTGCTGCGCAGCCCTGCAATGTAGGTTGCTCATCTCTAATCTAGGGATTGTTATGGCTCCCGAGGAAATAATAGATGGTGGGTCCAGCCAGTCAGTCAGATCTGTGCTGCAAAAAAAAATATGAAGCTATTTCTTCCAGATCACTATGCTTTTGCTGGCCTTACCAGCACTTTAAAAAGGAGAATGCAACACCTGAGGTAAAGTACTTAAAATACTTAACAAAGGCCTTGTTAAACTGGTTTAAAAGGTATTGGGTGGCTAAACATGTCTCTTTGGTGGCCTCCTATACAGAGCACTCCCCAAAATGTTACAGGTGTTTTGTTTGGGATTTATTTTTTTGGGAGAGGGGTGGCGGCTAATTGATGCTCCAGCTAAATTGGAATTCCTGATGGGAAAAGGCATGTTCTCCTGTTGCTTGTTTTTCTGCACATGGTGGGTGTGTCATGGAGCCAGAGTGTCTGGGACACCAGCGGTCAAAGGAAGCTGTTTGCTGCTACTCTTGAGAGAGGAAGTTGGTGTTCCAAGGCTGATGCAGAGTTAGAGCTGATTTTTCTTCCTGAAAAAGTGTGTGTGTGTGTGTGTGTGAGTGGGTGGGGGGAGGGGTGCAGAACTTAAGAAATGAGGGAGTAAGGAAGAGGCGCCTAGCCAGGACCGGCTGCTGATGTCACTGCAGCAGAGATGCTGAAGAAGTGTCTTGATTTCTGAAGAACTGGAAAGATAAAATGGCCAGGATGGCAGAGTGGACTGGGAAGGGCAAGCAAGGTGCAAGTAAGGACTCTAAAGTCAAGACAAGTATCACCGCAACAGGACAACACCTTTGGAGGCAGCTCAGATCAGCATCTCTTTATTATTCTATTCAGTTCCCTTTTATTTCCAGCATACCAGGATCTAAACAAGACTAGCTAGAGCTGCTTAGGTATCCACAAAATGTCTTAAGTCGTTGGAAATCAATTACATAAATTAAACTTTCAATTGTGCATCCCTCTCCATCTTTTTTCAACTAGTGTGAGGTGTCAAAGAGGGCCCATCTTGACTCAAGAGCTATATAAATCCATTTAAAAAATACAGTTTAACCATTTCAATATATGATAAAGATAGATTTATTTAAATTAAAAGGAGAATTTACATTTAATATGTGGTTTAGCATATATTATCACAAAATCACACATTTTTAAAATATATTGTGTCTTGCAGCAATATATATATATATATTTTGGGTTGAGGCTAGAACTGTTCCTCCAATTATAACTAAGTTCAAAATCTAAAGGCTGGTTATATTCTGATCCCACTATTGATTCAGGACAGAAGAGAACAGTTTGTTGATTATGGGAGCCAATGTGTCCACGACATCCAGTAGGCTCCTGACTTCGATTCTTCATTATTTTATTTTTGTTTCAAGAGAAGCTGGCCCACTGTAAAGCAAAGGACCAAAATTTTAATTCTAGCTTTGTTTCTGTCTCTGGGCCACCCTAGGCCCCGTTCTTTGAATGTAAAAAAAAAGCAGTGAGCAGTTGCTTTCCAGAAACGTGCCCAATTGTCCATAAAAATGGTCAGTTGTGGTGGCTCAGAGCCTCCTGGGGCGGAGATTATGATGAGGATAACTAACATTTGTGCTATGGACTTCTCAAGTTATAAATGGGCTCAACAGCCCAAATGGTGTGGTCATTCTCTACGCTTGCACGTACTTCAAAATGCAGAGGAAATAAAACCCTCAATCTTCATCATAGAAAACATACATATACACAACAGATCAGAAGGGAGGGCCAGTAGCAAACATGGAAAATAGTTCCATTATTTGAAATTACGACAATGCAGGGCAGGCCTTCATAACATGAACTGAATTTCCAGAAAGGATGTTTTGATCATTTGATTTAAAGAGCAGGCGAGACAAGACGCCCTCAGGAGGGAGTTCCAGGGTTCTCACACCGCTATGGAATAAGAGCTCCAGAGTTTCTGCAAGCAACTTGGTTCTCTTCTGCAGCTCCCAGAATTCCTAGCCAATATAAGGCTTGCATAGGCAGCATCCTCTAATTCATTGTTTGCATTCAATGTCAGAAAATTGTAGGAGAATTATTTTTTTCACAGAACAAGTCAGATGGGGAATTAGTTTTCATTTAAGACAATAAGAAATAAAAATAAAGAACAAAGTGTCAGGATCAAAGACAATTCCAGCCAATCACCTCCTAGATTACTACACGGAAGATTCACTCGCTGCAATTTCCTGTGCTTCCTGAAGTGGAGATCTCTTAAAATAGCCAACAAAGGATGTTGGAGGCAGACTATGCGTCACTCTTAGCCTGACAAACTAAATTGACCAAGGCACCGATTCTCAGAATGTTCTCACCTAGACTAGAAGGGATATTCTCTCTCCCTCGCCAAAACAAAATATTCAAAGGAATCTTCATTATACACATCTGCAAAATGTTTGGGCAAAAGTGCAATCTGAAATGAAAAATAAAGTGATGTGCCTAATTCTATCCTCAACTGTGCTTTTCTGGATCTTACCCATAAGAAAAGTAAGAAGAACACTGCTGGATCAAACCCAAAGGCTCTTTGAAATTCAGCATCCTGTTTTCCATAACAACAAAACAGATGCTTCGGAGAGACTCCCAAACCATCTTAACAGAATAATAGAGACGGAAGGGTCCTTGGAGGTCTTCTACTGCAACCTCATGCTCAAGAAAGAGACCCTATACCATTCTGGACAAATGGTTGTCCAATCTCTTCTTAAAAATCTCCAGTGATGGAGCACCCACAACTTCTGAAAGCACACCATTCCACTAGTTAATTGTTCTCACTGTTAGGAAAGTTCTCCTTAGTTCTAGATTGCTTCTCTCCTTGATTAGTTTCCATCCATTGCTTCTTGCCCTGCCCTCAGGTGCTTTGGAAAATAGGGTGACCACCTCTTATTTGTAGCAGTGCCTCAAATACAGGAACACTGCTATCATGTCACCCCTAATCCTTCCAGCTCCCTAATCATCTTTGTTGCTCTTCTCTGTATTCTTTCCAGAGTCTCAACATCTTTTTTTATATTGTGGTGACCAGAACTGGATGCAATATTCCAAGTGTGGTCTTACCAATGCCTTATAAAGCAATATGTAATGTTGATTCTATCCTTCTATTAATGCTGCCTAGGATTGCATTGCCTTTTTTTGGCAGCTGCAGCACACTGCTGGCTCATATTTAAGTGGTTGTCTACTAGGACTCCTAGATCCTCTCTGAGGCAGGTTCCACCTATTCTATAGCTATACATTTGGTTTTTCTTGACTAAGTATAAACCCTTACTTTTCTCACCATTGAATTTCATTTTGTTAGATACGGCCCGGTGTTCAAGTCTGTTGAGATCCTTCTGGATCTTGAGCCTATCTTCTGCATTGTTGGCTATTGCTGCTAGCTTAGTTTTACCTGAAATTTGATGAGTTCCCCTTCTATTCCTCCATCTGAATTGTTTATGAAGATATTGAACATTACTGGGCCTAAGACAGAACCTTAGGGTACCCCACTGCTTACTTCCCTCCATGTAGGTGTAGTTCCATTAAAGACTAACATGTAAAGTAATCCTTCTGGTAGTGATGCTGTTTATTCCACATTTTTCTAGGTTACTAAGAAAGTTATGGTCGACTTTGTTAAATGACTTACTGAAATCCAATGTAGGTCCATAGCATTTCACTGGTCCAATAATTTAGTTTTTGTTCCACTGCTGAATCTGACAACTGCTGTCCATGGGTATATGGTCTTTAAACCAGGAAGCCACAAATATACATCAAAGCACTGTCCTTTGTGAATCAGTCTAACTGCTTTTTTAAAACATCAGGTTTAATGGTTATTACTACCCCTCTTGACAGAGATCCTTTCAGTTATAATTCTGGATGAATATGTACCAAGATTCCACACCTATTCTCCAACAAAAGAGTCTCTTTTTAGGGTACTTGAGCATTTATTTAGATGCTCTTTTGATGGGATTTCTGAATGCATTTCGTCAGAGGAGCTTCCTTCAGTTAGACTACAGTCACACAACATGCTAAGGCTGCTTAGTTTAATCTTTGTTATTTTGGTTTTTGTGGCTTAACTATTGTGCAAGCCCAGAAAAGTGGGTAGCATTGCATGTTGACCAGTTTTTTTTTGGGGTTAGACATCTTTCCATCACACTGCAATCTCCCTGGCTGCTCACACTCTCCAGGATGAAAATCTTCAAATGGAGAAGTGTTCTCTCATAGTGCCTCCCTTTGGGGAGTATATTGAAACCTGCCCAGAATGTTGAAGAGAGGACAGTATAATGCAAGGTAGGACATTGCTACAAACCTCTTGGCCATCTTATAACTAACAATTCCCCATTCTCTGCAGGTTTTGCAGTTGCTTATTAGAAATTCGAATTCCAAAATTCACTTTTCAATTTATCTACAATGCCACGAATAATCAATTTCTCATGAAATGCCTACTTTGTGGACCATCTAAATCAGGGCTGTCAAACTCACAGCCCACAGGCCAGACGTATCACGTGCTGCCCACGCCCGGTTTAGTGAAGGAAAAAAAAAAGTCCCAATAGGTCATGTGACACCACCGTGATGCCACAAGTTTGACACCCCTGATCTAAATGGTGGGCCATTGAATTGGTCAGTGAACAGTCTTACATCATTTATTAAAATAACCTATCAAATTTGTTATTTATCCATCATCTTATTTGTTGGACAAAATTTCAGGCTCCTAATCTTGTGGCAGAACAGGAAGGATTTAAGGGTGGGGTGAGCACATAATGCTTTTACTTGCTCTGTATACTTACAAGATAGAAACAAAACAAAAGAAAACCGAAACGTTTAAGGGGATAGAGCTCTGTCAAAAAAGAGTGACATGTTTGCTTTTTTACTTAGAAAAATTGGCAGATTAAGGAGTAATCATATACTTTGACATCTATGGTGTAATGTAGAAAATGGAGAGAGAGAGAGAGAGAGAGAAAGAGAGAGAGAGAGAGAAATATTCCTGTCTATATACCCTAATAGTAGATTCCATGTTTCCATAATAACTGGAGTAATTTTACAGTATCTAATTTCAGTTTTCTTTAAATGTATCAGATTACACAGATGCTGTTGAATGGCAAAACATGAAGAAGGAAGAAATCTAAAAAGGCATCAAAGTTGATACAATTACCTTAAAATTAATGAACAAGATTATAGAGTGTGGCTCAGTGGAATTTCCCATCCCTAGAGCAAACTGGATTTCTCATTTCATGTTCCTTCTTGGAATCTCAAGCGGGTGGGTTGGTCCCAAGAGCATATCCAAAAAGTTGCCAGATAGCTTTTTCCCACTTTTGGTGTGATTCATATCCTTTTAATTTACACAAACAACTGCAGGAAATGGTGGCATACATTTAGAAACCACAAGTCGCGTGGCGCAGTGGTTAAAGTGGAGTATTTCAAGCAAACTCTGCCCACAGCTTGGCGTTTGATCCTGATGATCCATCATTCTGTGGTCGTTAAATGAGGACCCAGATTGTTGGGGGCAATATGTAAATAATGCTCACATTGCAAACCACTCAGAGAGTGCTGCAAAGCCCTATGGGGCGATTTGTAAGCCTAAATGCTATTGCTAGAAAAGAGGCATAAATGCAGTCAGCCATATTATATATGAAGCAGAGCAGTCAAATATAGGCTGGGGAAAAAATCTAAATGCCAAGTAGAGTTAGAGTTCACTGTATTGCTTTTCTATCATTTAATAGACATTCAGACTTTTTACATGAAATACCAGTACAGAATAGAGCTTCTGATCATTTGCTGGACATTTGGGTTAGGAAGTTTCCTGGTACATAGCAATATAGCAATAGCACTTAGACTTATATACCGCTTCATAGTGCTTTTACAGCCCTCTCTAAGCGGTTTACAGAATCAGCATCTTGCCCATAACAATCTGGGTCCTCATTTTACCAACCTCGGAAGGATGGAAGGCTGAGTCAACCCTGAGCCTGGTGAGATTTGAACTGCTGAACTGCAGCTGGCAATCAGCTGAAGTAGCCTGCAGTGCTGCACTCTAACCACTGCGCCACCCCAGCTCTTCACATCATTTGAAAACCTCAGTGATTGGATAGCTTTGTATTTCTTGGAGTCTTAAAAACAATTTGCATTGCAAATGGAAGGGGCTGCAATTTTAAGCTCTGTACAAATCAAAAGGAGAATAACGTTTGTGAACAAGGTCACTTTAATTTAGGAGAGGCAGTTGGGAACGATAAGTATGGCTATCGTTTTCACTTGATAATTGGATAGATTCCTTGCGATTGACTAAAAAGTAATCTTTACATTTATTAATATTTCAGAAGCATGAATTATTTTAATACAAGTACTTACTAAGCCTGTATAACACACACCATCCACAATTAGGTAATATTAGACTAATCTTGCTAATATGCTGCTGTGGCCATGTTATCTGCGAGTGTTGGGAATTTTATTTTTATTTATTTATTTTATTTATTTATTTCATCAAGCATGTATTAGATAACAGATATAAGTATAAACATAACTATGAATACATGAAATGGATACAAATAAAAGGGAACATTA
>JANHFT010002821.1:486396-497908 GCA_032467955.1 Pseudoxenodon macrops | reverse complement strand
TGAGTTGTGTTGCTAATCCTACCTTTGTTGAATCTTGGGTGAGGACATTTGCATATGAATAAACCTAGCCATCTCTTAAGTGCAGGACATCGGCTATGGAGGAAGGTGGGGGATATTAAGAAAGTGAGTCTGTTTCCTGCCTAAAACAGGTTTCCATTTCTCATTCAAGAAAATATAATATTCTGCCTTTTTAATATTTCCTAAGATATTTCATTCCTCTTGGAGAGGTAGGTGGGTGCTAACTTCCTTCATACTGATTGGAGGTATGTTACAAAATGTACTAATTGCTACATTACTGCAAACCTTTTTTTTAAAAAAAATCTTCATCATAGGCACTTTTCCCTTCATAGTGATCATTTCAAGAAAAAGCAAATGAAACAAAAAAATATGCCCAAAGTATATTTAACACCACATTTATTAATGGCCCATAAAGTCTTGTTTCTGAATAGTTTCCCCTAATATAAATGTGTTTTGTTTAATTTCATATACAATATATTTACTTTCTGTCAAGACTGAAAAATCATCTATTGCAGGTGAAAGGTGAGTTTATCATTAAGTTAACAGAACAGATAATTCCCAAAATAATACCATTTCCCTTAAAATGTTTTGATAGGTAACTTCATGTTTAATTACAGAAAGTACTGTAGGTGTCCATAGATTCCTGTGTGTCTGTGATTAGAAATTTTCTTACACTTTTCAGTTATTTTTCTGCACAGACCTCCTTGCTTAAAAACAAAATGATAAGTGTTCATGTAAATAACAAGGCTGTTTAGAACAGGCCTGGTTGTTTAGATTCTTTTTAAATATATGCAACCCAAAATATCTGAAAGAAAAATAATAATGTGATATTGTTCAGGTTTAAGGCAAAAATAGACTATCCTTTTTCTGCAAACAAGTTTATCTTATTCGTGTGAGAGGCAGAATGACAGCACGGTTATTTTTTTTGCTTATGTTTATTACATTTATGGCAGCCTTAAAAAAAGTGACTTACAGCCCATCCTCAAAGTTACAACGTTACGATCGTGTGATCACAATTCAGGTGTTTGGATTGTATTTACAACAGCTGCAACATTTTGTGGTCATGTATGGCAATTTGCAATCTTTCCAGCCAGCTTTCAACAAACAGAGTCAATAGGGGAAGCCAATTTTTTTTAATGACTGCCTGTTTTATTTAATGACCATATCATTTGTTTAACAACTGTGGAAAAATGGTTGTAAAATTGGATCCAGTCATATGATGACCTGCTTAATAACTGCATTATTTAGTGGCCAAAATTATGATCCTGATTATGACTATAAATCAAGGACTATGAAGGTGAAGGTTTATTCTCTGAGCTTGTGGTTGGTTGTGAAAGTTTTGTTATCAGGCTATGTAACATCTTTAGCACAGCCAACCAGAGACAGCACTGACCCACAACCAATCCACCCCCCACCAACAATTCACCTCCCAATGACTCAGACCAGAGGTGGGTTCTGAATCTTCTTACTGCTGGTTCGTACAGGGTTGCGCCTCGAGCGTGCACGCAAAGTAAGTGAGCGAGCGCATGCGGGGCAGTCAAAAAGTAGCCCCTGTACATGTGCAGAAGCAAAATCCAAGATGGTGGCGCCCACAGAACCACTGACAGAACTGGAGTTACTACATACTCTATAGAACCAGTAGGAACCCACCTCTGCTGAAAGCCAATTATTTGGATTAGGTACCCTGAATAAAGGGCGGATAATTTTCATCAGTGTCTGCTGGGAGAAAGTGACAAAAGGGGCATCGTGACCCACTGCACCCACATTGGGTGTGTGTGTGTCAAAGCAGGTGAGATGATAGACACAGCATGACAAAAGAAACTTTGCCTGTTTTGTATGTGTACATGTGTACAAAGGTGCGGGGTTTTGATTGTATTACAGCAAGTGCCATCTTGGCTTGTTTTAACCAACCTCAGTTACTGGCTAGGAATTGTAATAAAAACTCTGTTCTTACATACTTGCATATGATGCAACTACAAAGGGTGAGGTGTACACTGTGACATCATGACACATTTTGGCATTTTGGCATCATTGTGGTTAAGAACAAATGACAATGCATTCAATCAATATGAAAACAATTTCCCTGATGGAATAAATGTCAACTTAAATAATTTCCATCTTTGCATTTTCTCTAAACTCTTTTTTACAAAACTGTGATGATATCTAAAATGCAACATAAAGTCAGTTTCTATTTAAACACATATTTTCATTTATCAAAGGTCTTAATGACTGTATAAGTGTCTTCAGGGATAAATGATGATTCATGTATTTGCACCCATCAAAATTCATGTGTAACAGGCCAGGGCTGCAATGCATATTTTATCATACTTTTGTCACTGCATTTTGAACTGGACATTTATGGCAATATATGACGGGTGTTATCCTTCTGATAATCTTTCCACTTAAAAAATTAGATTTCCCTCTGGGGGTGAAATCTAGTATAAATTCTGCCAGGAAAAAAATAGACCAAGATCAAATGCAAACAAAAATAAAGTCTTTTTCCGGTATTGCTAATTTCCTTTGGCCAAACTGGAAGGACAGGAAATTAACAAACACATGTGGTAAAAAATGGAATTTTGTGGATGCATTTTTTTCTGAAGTAACATTTCTAATGTTATATAGATTAGTATTAAGGCTGCGTCCCAGGTCTGAAAGATCTGAAGACTGTTGTTTTAAAACATCTTCCAGGGCTTCCTTGGCAGATAAATTAACCCAAAAAGATTGGTTGCCCCATTGAAAAGGTGCAACATATTGGCGGTAAACAAATCTGTATAGCCTCGTGACTCAGGAAATGAATTGCATTCTATCCATAGACTATAGTTCTGGGAAGGAAGGAAAATGTTAATAGATGGAGTAATGGGCTGCTATATCTGTATTTGGGGCAACATACTGTTGTGTGGATTGTTATTCTTCCAGATCTCATTAATTTTTCTTCCTGTTTCTTCCAGATCAGCTTGGTTTTAAATATATACTTGGAACAGCTTCCATCCTGCAGTGACACCTCTAACACCATCAAACAACAACATCTGCCTATTCCAGATCCTTGGGAAGGCCTGGATGGATAGGTGGACAAAAATGTCAAATTCAATCTAAGCATCTTGTTAAATGTAATAACTTAAACTTGCATTCACTCTAATCTCAACACTCATTGCCTTCTCCTGCGCTTTATGAAATGATGTGTTTGCCATTGTAACTAAATCTATGATACCTCCACCATATTACTATATCACTGCTGAACAATATACATGCCTGCTTGCTCTAGCTGGGCAGCTGGGAGGATCTTTACACATGGAATGAACCTACTGGGAATATATATTCTTCATGTACATTGCCAGGATACCCCATTCATTCTACCCAGAAATATTCTGCCCCCACTGCAGCAAAGCAGCACAGCAGGTCTTGAGCAGTGCTATCATCTCTCTCGCTGCCCCACCCATTTCTTCTCTTCCAGGTGAACCCACCTAGTTCCTTAAATCTATGCAAACCCTTCTTGTTTGCCATTTGCAAAATGAAGAATAAGATATTTCTATATGGGGACATTAAATTCTTAGATATAAAATAGAACTTTTATTTTTAGCTTCCAGGAAAGTTTCAGGGAAAGGTTCTCTTGCATTAAATGCATCTGCGAAAAAGTCACAGAGCTGATGGAAGATTTTTTTAAAATTACACTTACCACTCTGATAAGCACATGCTCAAAGCTAACGTATTATTTCTTGGACAACATCAGACATCTCACATCATAGGGACTTGATGAGATTAAACAACCTTTTCCTCCTACTTCCTTAGTGATCCGATATGCTTTAAGCTGATTTGATCATTCCAAAGAATTAGTAAGGTAGTGGTAACTTCAAGGATATCTCCATGTATGTAAAATGGAAATAATGATTGCTACAGAAATAAAAGTATAAAGCAAGACATAAAATATTGGATATTAAGCCAACATTAAGCTCAGAAGAGGGCAGTGGCAGACTACATTGGTACAGTTGCCAAGAAAATGATGCGGACATGACTGTAATGCTTACTGTAGATGAGTTTGTATGCCAGATGATGAGACCTCCAGGTCAAAAGACATTCCTTTAGTTACTTGAGGAAAGTGACTCCCATAAGTAGATATGGAGAAGATGACGTACAGAGTTTAAGCTGAAAGGAAGTCTGTACAGATGGTGCCAGTATTGAAACAAAAGACCTCACTTTACAAGAACATCCATTTGGGTTCACTGTTCAAATTTTACGCTCCCTTTTTAAACTTTTAAACCTTTTTTTGCGCCATTTAAGCCAATCATTGCAGTCGTTAAGAGAATCGGGCAATCATTAAGTGAATCTGGCTCCCCCCATTGACAGTGCTTGTCAGAAGTTGGCTGGAAAAGTCGTAATCACATGATGCTGGGACACTGCATTGATACATGCTGCTTGCTAAGTGCCCAAATTACAAAAATCAAGTGCCACTGTAACTGCACTGTCGCTCAATGAATGGTTGTAAGTTGTGAACTGTGTATAATTCAGCTTTTTTGGGCCCTGTAGTTCAGATCCAGTAAATGAAAAAGGTTCTCCAGGAAGAAATAGGGAATACATTCCCATTAATACCAAACGTTTTTCATGCCATCTTATTGCTCCAACTGGTCTAGGAAGAATTAATGCATTTTTACCTGTATGCCTCTGGTTTTTAGAGTCACTAAGATGCTTTGGGAAAAGGCAACATTTTCCAATTACTCAATCAAGAATTTGTGAAAGTCCATGATTAAAAGTAAGAGAACTCAAGGCTGTTTGCTTGTGGATCTTAGGTAAATAATGTACAAAGCCTAGCATAGCTTCTTTTTCTGGTCCATACTGCAGTGCTTGTGGAAATACATACAGCTGTTTTAGACAGAAGAAAGCTACTCCAAGACCCATTGGCCACAGTTAGCAGAGGAAGTGGCAGGTATGACAAGATGTATTGTAAATCATATGGAGGGCACTGCACTGGAAACGCAGAATGCTGTTTCCAGATGGATTTGGGAAGAAGTGTAATTCTCCCAAAGTTTTTTAAAAGTGTTGTTTTATTATTGCTACCTGAGTGACGGAGGAAGGGAGGGACTAAATGATAGCACCGGTGTGTGTGTGTGTGTGTGTGTTCCTCTTACCTTCCCTACCGGTTTGGGTCATGTCGGAAGTGTGCGTTTGCTACTATGATTAGAGACACATCTAGGAAAATGAATTAAAAAGCTGACACAACTATTATCAGCATGTCTGCACAGCTGCCTTCTAGCAAAGGGGCACAGAATCAGTAAGACGGGTAATTACATGTGAAAACTGGACAAAATCCAGGAGAAAGGTTCAGACTTTTGTTGGTTATCAGCCCAAACTGTGTATACATGAAAAGAGATCTTTAACCTTTGGTAACTACAAGAGCCAAGAAACTCTTCCATTACCCATAGCTACACAAATGTCGGAAGGAAGTGGTTTAAAACTAAAGCCATCAGGTTAGTTTCAAGCATTCAGGAATTCCTGCCTCAGTTTTTGGACTTGCATATTACTGCATGCTTTGATCATGAAGCAACTTGCTAGAGCTGGATCTGTTGCATGATAAAGCGAAACCGTTTCATAGGAAACTTTGTTCCATTTAAGAAATATTTTGTTTTCTTTTTATGATCCTGTAATCCCTTGATTTGGGGTAGAATTGGAGTGACTGAACGGAGCTGAGTGTTCACTAGCTGGATGCCCTTCCTGACGCCTATGCAGAGTTTGCAGCAGATATTTCCTCTTTGCACCCTGAGAAAGAAGCAACCGTTGCTGCCTAGGATTGAACTCTCAATCTTCCAAATGGGAGGCGAGCATCTTCACCACCATGGTGCTCTCAATTTAAGAAATAATCTGGCTAGAAAATAAACCCCAGGGTACACATAGGATCATTCAGGATCCTATAATACTGTATTATTTGGGGGGGGGAAGGGTTGATTTGGAAGCCAATCCAGATACTGTTGCCCGATGTAGTGGATCCCCCCAATATGTTAACTTTGGTTTTGGTTTTTGAAATGGACTCTCCTTTATTTCTGTTTCCCAGAAAACTTTGGGTGGAAGGAGAGAGGCAGGGAGGAGAATGTGGCAAGAGCAAGAAGAGGTGAGACTGTTTTGAATGCTGTCACCAAGGAAGTCTTTCTGTCTTCTTTTGAATGGTCTGTGTAAAGATAAGCGCTTGTCAAATACGTTATCCAGACAAGATGTTTACAACTTGGAAATGCGTCATTTTAAAAGATAACAAGTGAAGAGGGATCCCGGCCACCACTCCAGAACCATACCTTTCTTCTTTTCGAGATAAGGACTTCCGTGTTACTGGAACTATCTAACCAGTTACAGGCGAGTTTGTCACCTTTTCTTCAAAGACTGACTGTTTTCTTCTGCTGAAATCAGCAGCAATTCCTTGGTGCCAATTCCTTGTTCTTGTGAATATATCAAGTCTTCATTGTATATCTGTAAGTGGGAGAAATCAAGGTTCTCCTGTACACTTGTATCTTACACAAATGAATAAATGTGGAAATAAAAAAAAACAGGTTCCCATAAGTCAACAAACTTTACTGCCTTATGAAAGTAGTGTTTTATTATGCGGGCTTAGAATGAGAATTGTTGTTTGCTTTAACGAGATTTTTCTTGTGATTCTAACATGTTAATCCCAGATTATTATTATTGGCTGGGTTGCGTAGTCAGCAAAATGTTTCATTTTGATTTGGCATTTTTTATCCGTCTATCAAGTTTTTCTAAGAATTATTATTATTATTATTTACTTTATTCATTAAATTTGAAACTCAGTCAACTGAACATTCAAAAATGCATCACAAATATATTGACTGGTGCTAGTGGTTGATATGGATTGCTGCCAGCATCCTAGGTATCAACCAAGTACCTTCTTAAAATATATGATGTTTTTTCTAAGAATTATTATTATTATTATTTATATAATGAACCCTGTTTATCCCCATTTTCAGCTTGCAAGCCAATTGAAAATAATGGCATTGCCACCATGAGAATTCAGCCGCTGCAACCTGCAGAACAATTAGTCTAAGCAATAAAACAGGACCATCAATCATTTGGTGGCTGGAAACTGTAATTAGTAATTAGTGAGAGAGGCTGAATCATACATTAGTAAGGCTGGGATTTCAAAAGGGTTTAGATTTCTTTAAAAGTGTACTGATTTCACCCAAGAGTTTTGTTAAGATCCTGAGAGGGCTCAAAACGGAGGTCAAAAGACCTTTTGTTTTTTAAAATGGGCAGGGCTTTAATTGTGTGGTAATGACTCTTAGCTTGGCTTTCTGACTTCTGTTAGAATGGATTCTTTCGATATTTTATGTTTAAAAAAATCAAAAGGGCAGAAAACGGTTTCATCGATGTAAAGGTTGTCAGATAAGTTAAACTATCCAGACAAGATGTTTACCACTAGGAGAGGTGTCATTTTAAAAGATAACAACCCCTGATAGCTACCAATACTCCGCTACCACATGTTTTATGTCCTGGAGAGAAGGATTTCAATGTTATTGGAGTTTCCCTACAACTCACTTGCTCACCTCTTGTTAAGACTGAATGCTGCTGTTGCTGCTAGAGTTAGCAACAAGGCCTTCATGCCCAAACCCAAATGCTTTTCCAAAAGGAAGCTGGGGGCTGATTTGACATCTTTCAAATGTCTATTTAAATATTGCAAATATGGATACACTTCATATATTTAATAATTTCCTCCTCCTATCACAATAAAAACTAAAATTAAATAGCAGTATTTGGAAAGGACCTGGGATCGTACTCACAGCTTTTGAGGGGCTTCACGAAGCATTGGTATCTCAAATTGTGCATCTCTCATACCAATTCTATACAACTTTAAGTAGCAAACTTCGTCCCTGACCACAAAAATCCAAGGCAGTCATTGGCACAGCTGCACAATGCATAGTTATTATTTGGGCTTTTATTTTTATATCAATGTACTGGTTTTTCAGGGACATGGTGGCTCAGTGGCTCAGACGCTGTGCTTCTTGATCAGAAAGGTCGGCAGTTCGGCAGTTCGAATCCCTACTGCCACGTAAAGGAGTGAGCTCCCGTTACTTGTCCCAGCTTCTGCCAACCTAGCAGTTCAAAACCATGTAGAAATGCAAGTAGAAAAACAGGGACCACTATTCTGTGTGCCTTCGGCATTTAGTCATGCCGGTCACATGACCATGGAGACATCTTTGGACAGCGCTGGCTCTTCTGCTTTGAAACGGAGATGAGCACTGCCCCCTAGAGTCAATTAGCACATATGTGCGAGGGGAACCTTTACCTTTACTGGTTTTTCAAATCAGAATGATAAACATGATTCTCCTCCATACCATTTCATCTCTAAACCTGATTTTGGGGCAATGACTTTCTTTCAGCCCAACCCATCTCACCAGGTTGCTGCTTTTGAGAATAAAAGAAGAGACATTCTAATGCAAAACGCCTTTATGTCCTGGAGGAAAGGGCAACTATAAAGCCAATATATAAAAATAAAAATGTAGTATTAATCTGCTAGAGACATTTTGTGAATCACAATGAGCTGTGTTAATTTGTAGATCAGTTCAAGATATCATTTTGTAAATCTCCACTAACCTTAGTTTTAATATATTTAGGTGTCTTACTTATTTTGAGATGATCTCTAAGAATTTGATGGAGTTTACTATAAGCCATTGTGTGGAGAAATAGTTTTCCTTTTGCAATGGTTTGTATGAATGGTTAATTTTCAATTTGACAAATAGTATGGAGATGATTTCTAAAAAAAATATCCCATAATTTCCCATGGACAGTCAGAATGAAGCAGTAATTGTATGGTGTGTTTTCTTTTAGACTGCTTCCATACACACATGTACACACATGTACTTTAATGTAAAAAGGCATAGCTTTGAAAATATTCTCCTTTTCATTCAAAAAGTTCACCTTGTTCTTTAAGCGATTTATGAAATCAACATGTAGCTTCATGTTTGGAGCAGAAGTGTTCTGCAAACAAGAGGCAAAGGTTTCAAATACCAAGTTTCAGTAAAATCAGCTTTCAACAGGAAGCTAAAATAAAAAAAAAGACATCACATTAAACCTTCCTCATGGCTTTTGAAAAAGAAGAGATGGCCACAAAATGCCACTAGTACAGCTTGCCAAAGAAATGCCATTCGCAGATATTAAACACTCGTTTCTCTCAAGTGGGTACAAGATAGCATTGGAACAGAAAAAAGAAAACATTTGGGATTTCAGCCTTCCTTTTTTCTCAAGGAATAAAGCTTTGGTCAAGATCAGAAGCAAAATATTTGGGTTTTTTCTACCCCCCATTCTCGATTTTACGCTAGAGTACTGAAATTCCACTCCTGGTGTGGTACACCCTTCCCCTGCCCTGGGGGATGCCCTCATTTATTGGCTTCGGTTTTCATCCTTTTATTTGGCTCCGGCTCCTAACCAGCCCCTCCTTATTTGCTAAGCACAGCGGCTCTTTGTCTGCCAAGCGCTGCCTCCTAAATGCCTTGCCTTGGGCACCTGGGTGCCAACCTTTCATTTCTGAACTTCATCCCATTTCAGAGCTTCGGTCTCAAAACGGTTGCAAAAATCTGGCAATCACCGGATGCCAGGAAAGGGTACATTTGTGATATTTTTCTATGGTCATCTGAATTTTGCAGACCAGATCTGGTAATCTAGTATTTCCCTGGGGGGGAAAAGAAGAACATCCTACATTTAAAATAAACCTTTTTAACCAGGAATATTGGACATAAAAAAAATACTTTTCTAGATTGCCATAGTCTCAGCTGCTTAAAAATGTAGTAGAGGATTGTGTATTTGAAGGATTGTGTATTCTGTGACCTGCAATATCCTGGCTGATGTTCCAAGGAAATGGGTGGTGACGACACCTTATCCTCAGAAGATAAAATACTGGACTGCTCCTTGGGATGATTTAAGGGATTATAGAAGAACATTATAAATATTTTTTTTCTGGCGAATCCAATGGTAAACCAGTAGAGAAGTTGGGTTAAGCTTCATAGAAACAGGGGAGACTGTATAATCTTGAACGGGCTTTTCCTAAACAAACTGGCTTCTCTGCCTCTGGGCTGCCTTTTAAAATCACTTTGCATTGTCAGGGTTCCAGCAATTTTGCAAGAAGTCACCAGCGAGCAAGTTTAAGCAGTGCACAAAGTATGCAGGGCAATCTGGTGCCAGGCTCATTCTGGGCACGCACCACTGTTAGTACTACTCTGCAACTGACAAAACACTTCCTACTGATGTGAGGCTCAATCTGGGAAATAGAACTGCTGCGGAGGTGGTGGTTTGTTTCTTTTTTGGAGGGTTGGTTTTGAAATTCCACCAACTGCAGGGGAAGAGTGGAATATGTTGGTGCATGCCTCCTTCTGAGTAAACTGAAGGATAAGAATCAGACTGGCAATCATGTATTATTTATTTATTTATCATATTCATATCGTGCCCCCATCTCACCAAAAGTGACACCGTGTCATGGACAACAATCAGATTATTAGTCTACTACCATACTATTCTGCAGGCCAATCTGAGATTTGCTGTCTAGGAGAAAAGGTCCCTCAGAGAAGGAGACAGGCAGTTTCTAAATAGGATAAACAAACAAACAAACAACGGACAACACTTCTCACCATTTTCATTCCCTGTACCAGAGTGGAGGTGGAATAAGTTCAACATGGTAATAAGGCTGCTTTATCAGTAATACTGCTGAACAGAAAAATAATGCAGGGATTGCAACAGCAATGAAGCGTGAATCATGGTTGCAAGAGCAGGGAGCATGAAGCTTCAATGCTTCCGTGCCTGCCTTCTGAGGTAGAAGTCTCTTATTCAGTTTTGGGAAAAATCCTTTCAACTCATCCACTGACTGAGTTGCTGTGCTATGTAATATTCATGAACATTCAAGGTGAACAGGTCAGGAGTAAGAAGTTGAGCATTGCTAGCGGGTGAAAAATGTTTTGAATTGGCATTTGGAGGAGCTCTGCTCTGGCCCTTTAACTACAAAAAGATTGCACTGTCTTCTTTATTATTTTTATTCTATCTTTTAAACCAAAAATATCTCAAGTATTATTTTCTTATAACTAGAATAGGACAGAGCAGAGTTGGGTGTTGGGATTTGTGTGTGTTTGTTTAATATGTAAGTATATACAAATGAGCAATTAGAGGTTTAGAAATCAGATTTGGCACTGAGGCCCAAATTGAGAATCTTACAAATTTCCAAAGTTTCACCTATACCCCATCCAGTTACATATCCTGAGCTGAATGGGAGCTACAGTAATAGATTAACAGAGTTGGAAGGGACCTTGAAGGTCATTGAATCCAACCCACCACTCAAGTATAAGACCCTACACCATTTCTGACAGATAGCAGTCCAATCTCTTCTTGAAAGCTTCCAGGGATAAAGCTCCCACAACTTTTGAAGGCAGTCCAATCTCTTCTTGAAGGCAAGCTGTTCCATTGGTTGATTGTTCTCACTGTCAGAAAATTTCTCCTTATTTCCAGGTTGAATCTCTCCTTG